>LT636188.1:0-12786 GCA_900128565.1 Stramenopiles sp. TOSAG23-6 | reverse complement strand
ATTGGGAATTTCAATTTGAATTTGAATTTTTTTTTTTTTTTTTTTTTTTTGTACTTGCAAATGACTTTTTTATACCAACTTCAGAAGAAAGTACAAAGTTTTCTCTCATAATTTTTTTAAATACATCAAAACTCCGAACATTTTCACGAATGTCATAACTAGATGTTGTGACGGATAAAATTAGAAATAAAATCCACAGAAATAAACCAAACACAAAAACTATAACTCCATAGAGAACATCATGTATTGTGAAAAAATATTTCAAAAAAAATCGTTAGGTACAAAATTTCGTACGAAAAAAAAATAGGCAAAAAAAAATGAAAACATACATCTTTCAGGTGGAAAATGGCCGAGTCCGTTGAAAGTTGAAAGAGTGCTATACCAACACCAACGAAACCCCAGGACTTAAATGAGGACGATTTGCCAAGCGAATCAAACTCACGATGTAGACAGAGTACAAACCATATGCTACAGAACCAAAAAACAAAAAGACTATCAACTAAATATGGCTGTAATACTAGCGCCATCCTCAAACAAGAAAGATTGAGAACACTATTAATGTTTTTATGGCTGACACTCACTTTCACTTCTGCTAAAAAAAGGTCCATAATGAGAAAGGTAACAATGAAACCAATTGATGCAATCCAGGACACGAAATACGAAAACACGTCCTTCATTTATGAGAGAACGTTTAACTTCACTTGCTACAAAACTATACACAACGTCATACAACAAGTATTTTACACAGTAAATGCTCCAATATACTTTTGTGTCACAGCTCTGTAACTATCACAATGTGCAACAGTATTCATATATGTATAAATATATTGGCCTGTATAATATATATAGTTACTTGAGTCTACTTTGTGCTTGTCCTTTAAAGTTTGAACAATAAGGATACACTGTAAAAGTTCCTTTCTAGCTAGTATTACGGTGTTAGGATAGGTATAGGTTTTCAACGAAAAAAAACGGTCATTTAGGTCCTAGTAATTAACTACTCCTAATTAATAAAACGGTCTAAAAAGGCTCCTTCCTGCTGAGATTTCGATTTCTTGCACGATTGATTTAATTAAAACAACAACAACAAATAATGCAACCCAAATGCATAGATCCCATCAATGCGATAATAGGAAATTCTTCATTTGTCACTTTACGCCATCGAGAGCCAACAGCTTGGGATTCAGAAACTTCGAGAATTAAAACTCATCTCACGTACGTGCTACAACTGCTCACGACTGCCGATAGTCGAGTAATCTTTTTTTTAAAAAAGTACATCAATAAAGGCATTTTCCCAGTTAACGACGTCGTAACAGGGAAAAGAAATCCGGTATTTATAGATCGCTTTGATGTTCCATGTGCAGTAGCCCATATTATGCTTAACACGGATACGGATGGACGATTGCTTGCTCAACTTATCCAAGAAAAGTATAACACAGCTTACCTAAGTGACGTCATTTTCAGAGACCCAAAGATTAAGGCAAGAATTCAGACTTGGGCACATCGATACGGTCTAACTCCCCATCAACTTGCTATAATTCAACCAGGATATACACCAATTGATCAACATAGATTTGTTGCTGCTGTTGCAATCGGGATTTCCGTCAACGTCTCGTTCGTCGTTCACTTTTTATATATTTTGTGCTCATTTTATTTCGGTTGGAATGCAACCACTGGAGAAAATAGTCTCCTATATTATCATATTTTTGGAACCGTGACACTACCCTTAGCCATCAATTTACCATTTTGCTTCCCGAAGTTTCAACCCTATTTTTCACGAATGTCAACCTGGATGAGATGTATGTTTTTCATCATGAATTTCAAATTTATATTTTTTTCATACGAAATTTTGTACCTAAGATTTTTTT
The DNA here is from genome assembly GCA_900128565.1 of Stramenopiles sp. TOSAG23-6. Lineage (NCBI taxonomy): Eukaryota > Stramenopiles sp. TOSAG23-6. Next base: position 10,921 of record LT636188.1, on the reverse strand, counting down.
TTGAAATATTATTCACAGTACATGCGCAGTTACTGTAACCCTTTTCACACCTTTAGTCCTCAATGTATATAAAATGATAATGGACGATTCTGAATCTCAGAAGAAAGCTCCTTGGCTGGTACGCATCGTACTATCAGTCATCTTTATATCGCCCCTCCTTATCGGAAGCTGGGCTGTGGTTAAGAATTTTTATATTAAAGCAAGTCAACACACGTCAGATGCTATCTCATTTAGGACTGCAAGCAAAAAAGAAAGTCAACACACATCAGATCCTATCTCATTTAGGACTGCAAACAATGTAGAAGAAAGGAATTTGTCTCAAGAAGAGTGGGAAAATGTCGAGAACATTAAACAAAACCCTAACTTTAACGAGTATTCAAAAGATAAGGATGCATAGACAAAGTTTTTATATTGATAGTACAAAATAAGGAGGCAAAAGATAAGGATGCATCTATAGACAAAGTTTTTATATTGATAGTACAAAATAAGGAGGCAAACTGTCTTGAAAAAATAAAACTTGCGCCAACCCTTCATCATATGACATTTAGCATCATCATCAACATGTTATTCTCATTTTCAGTCATGTATATCAGGTATTTTTTTTGGTGCGAAATTTTGTACATTTTTTTTTTCGAAACTTCAATATTTTTCTTCCAGAAAAGGCGAAAAAACAAAGATTCAACACAACACCCATCACCAGTATATCTGTAAAGACTATGAAATTGTAATGATTAAAAATACATTGGAGTAGTTCTAGCAGGGAGACTAGCTAGTATACTAATTATGAATGAATTTTTTTTATTGTACAAATCGAAACACACGATGCACTAATTTTTTAGTACGAAATTTTGCTCTGGTTTAAAAAAGAAACTAGAAAAAGATTGTTTGAGTACCACAATTTTCACCAGTGTGTCCTTCAAAACATTGACAAATACCAGTAGATGTGTCACACAGACCACGATTTCCACAACTAGCGTTCTCTTCAAGTGTTTTGCCGGTCTCCACTACTTCCCAAACTGCACATCTTGTAACACGGGTTGAACCTACAGTGTCCACTTCTGTATGACTCCCTTTCTCAACACTTACAGCCCAAGATGACATTTTTGGTTGAGAACCATTACATTCATGTCCTTGATAAACACATTCAAGCAAGTTTTGCTTACCAGAAGTGGAACTGTCGGTAAACGTTATATCGAATGCATTTCCCCATGGGATGCCCGAATGGCTATCAATATAATTAGTAACGTTCACTTTAGGAATTGCGAAATTTGGTAGATCCTGGAGAGCGTCGCGAATACGGTCAGCTGTATATTGAAGTAGAGTACCTTGTTTTTGGTTATCATTTGCCAACTCACCTTTCAGGTAAAAACCATTGACTACTTCCGTCCACGTTCCACCCGAAGTTGAGCATTCGTCTTGATTCTTACCAGAAATTGAACAAGATCCGTCCGCGATATTTCCTCGCTTATCCGAGGTTCGAGAAGCACCATCATATAGTGTACCCTGATCTTGATTCGCTTCTAGCTGAGTATATGTAGAATGAGTAGCTGAATTAGAAACGTCTATAAGAATTGGTCGTGTGAAGTATTCTCCACCAAACATGTCTGTGTATTTCAATGCAATGTAACCTAGAAGATCATCGGAAGAAGTAGTTTGGAACTCGTCGATTGTGTCAGCACTTCTTGTCCAAGTTGATGAATTGGTCACACAATCTTTTTCGGTAAGGGAGGTGCCGTCAAGGCAACTTCCAGTTTGTTTTAGACCAATTGCACATGTATTCGTATACCAAGTTCCAGAAGCTGTTTCACAAGTAGCTTTAGTTGTATAAGCTGTATTTGAACAATATCCTAAAGCTCTCTGATCAAGACGCTTATAGCCTGCCATTTCACTGTACATATCTCCAACAATAGTACAGTCGTCGGTGTTTGGGGTGCCATGTACATAAGCTCCTCGTGGTTCAACCCAAGTGTTTACTGTAGCATCAGTGGTACAACCAGTGGTTTTTACCGCCCAAGTTTCACCAAGTGCTTCACAAGCTACTCTAGTTGTAGAAGTACCATTAGAGCATACCATTACCGGTATTGTATAAAAATCATCGGTAGCGATATCACAAGCAGTACTTCCGGGAGAAGCAAAACCACCATTAGCATCGATGCAATCTTCAGGATCACTGTGATTTGGAATCCATTCCCTTTGAGCTTGTCTACAGTCTGTATAGGTAGCTGGGACAGACCAAGTTCCAGCTGGATCAGCTGCTTCACAATCAGCTTGGGTTGTCAAATTAGCTACAGTACAATTTTGGAACCAATTGCATGCTTGATCTGCCGACCAAGTTTCTCCTGCATCTCCACAAGCAGTTGCATCATCATATTGGAGATCGCTACAACGTCCGCATGTGTTATCTGCATTACATGCACTTTTAGAATTATGCGCTGAAGCCCATTGTTCAGTACCCTCAGCATCACCGCAATTAGCATGGCTCTTGCCACTATTCATAGCGGCAGTCTGACATACGCCTTTCTCGCAGGAACCTAGGGAGCACGTTCCCGAGTCGCATTTTTGATTATAACATATGTTTTGCACGCAACCTACAGCAGTTGGTGCCACACATGTCGCTTTGGTCGTGTGTTGCGGATCACTGCAAGTCCCAACTTCATCGGTTGTAGCGACCCAAAGACGTTGGACCATGTTGTGAGCAGCCGCGTTGGTATGATCACCACTTGTGTTGGAGTCACAATCTGTGATAGGGTCGTCCCCTTTTGGACAAATTCGAAGGTTACAGTTGTATCCTTCGTAGCCACGATTACATTCGCAAACACGAGTCTTTTGTGAATCCCAAAATTGTGTGCTAAATTGAGCTGTTCCATCCGCCGAATACGTTGATTCATCTTTGACGAGTTTCACGCAACGGCCATGTCCACTGCAGTCATCAGGGCATTGTTGACGGCGGCAACCTTGACCTGTGTAACCTTCAAAGCACTCACACTCTCCAGAGTCTCGGTTACATATTCCTTTGGACGAGCATTCGGTGTATGGATGAAGTCCACCTAAACCATTGCCAGCTGGGACAACACCAGTACCTTCAGCAGTCCAAGAAAGTCCAAACGAACACTCACGTAATGAGCAATCAGCACCAGTGTAGCCTGGATAACACGTGCACTTGCTGGATTCTCCACATGAACCATTGTTACTGCATTGATTTGGACATACTGCTGATACAGCTGAAAGATTAATTGCAATGAGTAGAGTAATTAACTTCATCATTTTATTACGAGTTTCGTTGCAATGAAGATCTTTAAAAGTTGAAGATGAATAGATATTGAATTGTCCCAATGTAAACGGTAACTTTGTTTTTCATTTCCGTTGGAGAAAAATTTAACTCGGTCTTTTGGGTTTCTTTTTGTTCGCTAACGTTTACGTAATTATGTCATTGTATCTCAAAAAAAAAGGTTTTTTTTTACTACAAAAAATAGTACCAAAGTGGGTGACTCAAAAGACCGAGTAAAAAAAGGTAGGACATCAAAATAAATTGCCGTTGCAACAACGTTCCAACGTCTCTTTGAAGCAAAATTACATAATACAAATCATTTGTAACAAAAAGTAAACTTCCATTACGTTTCTGAGAAATTTAAGAATGCGCTTTTTTACTATATTTTCAGCAATTACTATTGGTACGGCAATGGCCGCATGCCCTAATAGGTGTAATGGCCATGGTACGTGTGGTTCTGCAGATGCTTGCAAGTGCCAGCCACGTTGGTCAGGTCCTGATTGCTCACTTCGAAAGTGTCCTTATGGAGTTTCTTGGACTACTCAGGGTAGTGGTTCGACACCTTTTGCTGGTATGGGGGGGGTGCGTCCATATGCCGAATGTTCTTCAAAGGGTCAATGTGACACTAGTACTGGAGAGTGTTCATGCTTCCCAGGATATGAAGGAGTAGGATGTCGTCGCCAACAATGCCCAAATCTTTGTAGTGGACATGGACGCTGTGTTCCTAACAGCAAAGTCAATTCTAGTTACACGAGTAGTGGTCAAGCTAGTTTTGTCAGTCAAACTTGGGATGCTAATAATACTCGTGTATGTGATTGTTTTCGTGGTTGGGAAGGTAGTGACTGCTCGTCTCGGGTCTGCCCTAAAGGGGATGACCCAGTTACAGATTGTTCCTCGGGGAACAATATTTCTGGCGCTGCGCACAATATGGTTCAGCGACTCTATGTAGAAACAGCACGTTCTGATGATTCTGGATGTATGGGTGATGCTGACTCTAATGACTTAGAGCTGACTGATAATGGCGCACTTGGCGACGGTGTTAGTCGTAAAGTTGGGGAAGCAAACAAATTCCTTGCAAAACGAATGGACGGTACCACTTCAGGTTTAAAATGTTTGGGGCTAGGTGGGTGTGATGACAACACTTCCCTTAATGAACGTGATTGCGTTGCTGCCAGTGCTAGTTGGTCTACTCCTACATTATCTCGTGGTAACTTTTATGGTTATGTTTCACTGAAATTCACGGATATGTTTGGTGGAGAATATTTCACACGACCAATTCTTATTGACACTTCCAATGCTGGTAGAATGACTTACGCCCACACAAGTCCGGACCAACAATGGGAAAACACAAAGACTCTAACATATGAATCTTCGACCCCAACCAACGTTGTTACTGATCAGAATTTTTTGGGTTTTTCCCATGCAGACGGAGGAAGTGTGACCTCAACAGGTCGTGGTAACATGATGAGGTACACTGCCGATCGTATTCGGGATGCTCTCCAAGACTTACCAAATTATGCTATTCCATCAGTGAATGTCACAAACTATGTTCCATCAGCAGGTTCAGTTGACGGTGATGTATGGGGTAATGTGTTCGACATTACCTTTGGTGATGCCGCTACATCAGGGAAGCAGAATATGCTTGAGTGTGTCTATGATACAGCACATGCTTGTGCTGGTGCTCAACCAAAATTTTTAAATGTTGACCCATATGCAGAGTTTCCAATTTACACATCGACTTCAAATGGAGTATATCCTGATGGCAAAACACAAGCAAGTCTTCCAGCGAGTGGAACTTGTGAAGCAACAATTGACTCCGCTGCTGTAACAATTACTGGCATTGATCAAAAAAATGATTGCCACCAATTGAAATGCATTATTACCTTTGAAGAGCTGAACCTCTTTACTAACCACGCAAGTGATGCATCTGAATGCAAAACGCTCACCGATTATGTTTCAGCGGATAAATTCGCGGCTTGCGTAGACACAAGTTTTAATTGTGGTTTTGGTTATTCCAGAATAATTTGTCATGCAGACGGCGCAAGCACAGCTACATTACTACCCGAGAAGGGAGAATGTGATTATCCTGCAGTAAAGCAAGTACAACAACTTAGTTGGAAAGCGGGAGCAGCAAATGCAGTAACGAAAGAAAGCACATTCGTCAACAATTGTTTCGTATCTGAAGTCCCTCTCGGGGCAAATGAGGTATACGAGGAAAATGCTGAGTGCTCCAACCGTGGTCTCTGTGATGGGTCGACTGGTGTATGCAGTTGCTTTGATGGTCATACGGGTGAAAGTTGCTCCACTCAGACAGTATACTTCTAATAACCATTGTGTGTAGTTTTTCTGAAGTAATATTTTGGCATAGCAAGGCATCAAATGTTGTTAAGGCATTAACTGTTTAACAACACTTGACTTTCTTTTTCTGTATAATATGTGTATAATAAAACAAATTTTCATCGTTTCTGTTTTTATTTTACTTAGAAGGAAGAAAACAAATCTTTTTTATTACGACTTTACATTAATTCGACTTGATTGAGGCACGCAACTGGCAATTGGATTCAGCATAAATTGAATACATTGCATGTTTAATTTATACCATTGATTTTTTTTTCTGGTTTTTAGTATTTTTACTGGGGTAGTTTCGTTTGGTCCTTCCTCTCCAAAGCGTCATCGGTATTAAGTTTTGTCAAGACTTTTTAACGCCGAGATTTTACTTTTCGGGTAGCATGCCTTTTCTTCCCGTATAGCTGATGATATTCTTCAAGTTCCATTCGTGCACGTTCGAGCTTTTCCCTCATCAGGTTTTTACGATGCTTAAATGAAGACATTTTCTCTTTACGTGATTGAATTAAAACAGATAGTTCTAATTGAGACATGAAAGATTCTGCACCAATAAATTTGTCAACTTCACTCCATTTTTGTATTCGAAAGTTCCGTATACGCTTTAATTTTTGGCCAACGTCTTCTGCGAACATGGTAAATTGCTCATTTGTTTTTAGTTGAGATTCTACGTCTTCCGCTTTCCTACCAATGGATATTTGCCCTATGAATGCATCCATTGCTAGTTGTTGTTGTTGTTGGTTTTGAGAATATTCACAAGTTTCGGCTGCAAAACTTATTTCAAAAAATATTTGCTGTGAGACTCGATTTAATTCTTCTCCTCGGAAAAGCGAACTTGTACAATTCAAATGGGATCCAAGTTCCCTGTGATATTTGTCTTGCGTTGATTTTAGATTATCTGATAATTCTAAACATGTCTCGCGACCTCGGAGAAGTGCTGTCATTAAGTAGTTGCGAAAATTGTGTTCTAAAACACGAATTTCGCCAACCTCCTTAAAAAATAAAAGTGACTTTCGATAATCATTCCGTTGTTCGTTCATTTTTTTTTCTAGTGTTCGCATTGATTTCTCTTTGCACCGAAGCTTTGTTAAAAAATCGTAAATTATTTTATCCATTTTCTTCCATTTTTGAATATCTGAACGGTTAGTGGTAATAGGAATATTTGACCGACCAAAGCTTCTAATGGTGTGTCTTGAGTCGCTCATCCATTTACTTAATAAATAGCGATGAGGATCTAAAATATTCCTCAATCTTTTACCACGTTTTAGCGTACTCTTCAAATATTCAAAAATTATACCATCCCAAATATGTGCCAAAATCCTCCGAAAGTCATCAAGACCTTGGAGTTCTATTGACAATATGTGTTCAATTCGTTTGTTTTTCTTCACTGACGGTTTCATTATGATGCCTAATTCTTCACACAAGACCACAAGCTCGTTGTCTGTATGCATACCAAGAATAATCTCCATTCCCTCTAGGGCAACCATTGCTGTACGTGTATTGAAACAACTTGTCTTTTCCTTTATATTTGACTTTTGGAATTCCTGAAAGCTTGGTTTCTCCAACGTTTCCCGTTTTTTTGCCATCACCTACAATACTCACTTATAAAATTGATAAACTGAGTTTAGATAGAAATATGAATACAGCTTAAGTTATGAATGTTATTGCGGCAGTTTTGTGATATTAGGATACTACTAAAAAAAATATCTTCGCTCGGGAAAATATAACAAATCGTTTCAAGTCCAGCATTTTCCAACAGGTTTAGCACACCTTCTAGTACGTAATAGTTAGTATGGCTCAAAAACCGTTCATACATTCATTTCATTGGTTTGACCGATTATTAGCAGTCTATGACTCTATGTGTGTATTGAGTGTGACGATTCTATCGAATAAGTTTAGTTTTTTGTTTTTTTGCATGTACTGCAGTCAATATAGCGGTATCACTAATTACAACCGATATACCGATATACGCGCGTAACTGTTAAACCAGCTTTCCTGAGATTTACTACTAGCTATAGTAGCGCAGTAGGGTATACCTGTGATAGTAAATATAGCACAATACAGTACTTCGTGTGCTAGCTTGAAGCGATACCCGTCCTACTGTAGCAATCGTTATACGGGAGATAGATTTGCGCTGGCGTTGCAGGGTATATTTTGAACATACAGGTGTAACGCAAAACACGGTACTACTGTAGTAGCTAGGAGTAGTTACCAGTACTTAGTCGAAGACTTTGTTGTTCTGTTTGTTACCTAGAAGATTGTGTAAATGTGTGGCTTTGGGTTGAAAGTATTATTTTGGTGAAGGGAGGAAATAAAATAAAAGCAGATGGGGATCTGTGGAAGTAGCAAAATATCGGGAGTTGATTTCTGGTCAAAACATCCAAATCTATCCGTATATAAACATACTTTCGAAGCACTCAAAATTGATGACGATGACTTGGAAAAAATGCACACTGCATTTTTGGAAATGGACGACGATGCTAGTGGAGAAATCTCCATCAAAGAGTTTTTTGGATATCTTGAAATGCGACGTACAGCATTTGCCAAGCGATGTTTCTCAATGTTTGATGCCGATTCTTCTGGAGAACTTGATTTTCGAGAGTTAGCAGTTGCACTTTGGAATTATTGTACCTGTGACACACCGTCAATGTTGTCGTTTGCATTTGACTTATATGATCTCGATAACAGTGGGGAAATAGATAAAAATGAAATGGAACTTATTGTAAAGGAAGTATATGGATCGGGATGGAAAAATAATTCACGTGCCAAACAAATTATGAAAGACATAAAAGTCTTCTGTGACCCAGTCATGCTCACAGAAGTTAGTAAAAAGGATTTCATGGGATTTGCTAGAACACATCCTGCATTACTCTTCCCCGCAAATCAATTACAGACAGTAATACGTAAAAAAGTTCTGGGAAGGAAATTTTGGTTAAATATGGCAAAGAAAAGAAAGGAGGCTTTCAAAGACAAAAATGTAGACATAAACTATTTGATTGCGAGCGTTAAAGGAAATCATTTTATTGGTCTCCTCGAAGGTGAACAAGATGAAGATGAAAAGAAATATGGTGTTCATAACGAAATAATGAAGGCTAATTCTTCAAAAGCCCGTAAAAATAGAAATGGTAGACGAATGAAGAGATTAAAACTAACACCAGCTGAGGAAGAAAAGCGACGTGACGAAAAAAGGCAATTAGAAATTGAATCAGAAATGGAAAACGCAAAAAACAAATCTGGGGAGAGAATGCCTGAAGGAAATATGGCCATGCGAATGCAAAGACGAAAACTGAAAGCAAGAAATATACGCCAAATGGCAAAAGATGCAAGATTGCAAGCTGCTGAAGACAAAAAATTAGGAAAACGAAGCGGAAAGAGTGCTGAAGAAATTCGGCAAGAAGCATTATTGAAAAAGGCGGAAGGTAGATTAAGTATGCGAGATTTGGTAAAACAATTTGAGGCAATTGATAAAGAAGACCCACTTGATAAAATAGATATTAAAAAAGATCCATATGATCCAACGTATTTGAAGAAAATTTATGTTTTATTTTTTTTTCAATTTCGAATTGTTTTTTCGTACGAAATGTTTTACCTAACGATTTTTTTTTGAAATATTTTTCTAAAATATATGACTTGGCGGAAAGGATTAAAAAAAGGACAGCGCGAAGGGGAAAAGGTTGAAAGAAAGAAACATAGAAGGAAACCAAAAGAAGCATGGTAAAGTGAAAATACTTTTTGTAACGTATGAAATTTAAAATTTTGTAGTAAGAAGAAAATTAAATTCCTTATGAAAACATAAATTTATTAATTTTTAAGCAAAATAAACATCGTACTAAACGTGTTTTTAGATGTTTCAGGATCTCTTTTTATTCTTTTGAACCTGACAGAAACTCTGTAGTAATTGAGAACATTCAAAATCAATTATTTTTTTTTCAATCATTTCGTGAAACACACGTAAAATTGTATTATTGACAATGCAAGGTGAAACAATATTTTTTTTTGTCAAACTTTTCGTTAGGTACAAAATTTAGTACGAAAGATAGATATTTACGTAAAATATAAATGATCGAAACGTCTCGAATAAAACTTCAAAAAAAAACACTAGGTACAAAAATTCGTATGAAAACCAAATCGAAATTCATGATGAAAAATATCAAAAAAAAATCAAAAAAAAAACAAAAAAAAACACATTAGGTACNACANTTCGTATGNAAAAAAAAACTCNAANTTCATGATGAAAACGTATATTTTCTCTGTGTAAAATATTTGGTTTAAATTATTCCGAATTATTGGTCTCTTACCATCTGCAAAATTCTTCTTACAACGAATAGTACATTTTGCAATCAAAATACAACTTCGTAACAAACTTTTGTAGTTATTTCTTTCACTAAATTCTTCATACACTTCATTCTGCATGTCCATTTTTTTTTGTATATTTTGGCTTTTTTTCAAAATAAGTTGAATATTATCACTACTGAGCAAATTTATATCGGGAGAAACAAAATATTGACCTGTAGATTCCGTCTTAAAAAAATTCTTATCGGACGTCGGAGTCGAAAAAAATGCTCCATTTGAAATTGTTTTTTTTTGTTTTGTATCAAATTTTGTACCAAATTTTGTACCAAATTTTGTATGTAACGAATTTCGAATATTTTTCTCACGGGGTCGAAAAACATCGTTTTCACTTTCATTACATGTAGGAGACATGTATTGTGCAAATGATTTTAAAAAAAAATCGTTAGGTACCAAATTTCGTACTTAAAAAAAAATAAATAAAAAATTGTGTATTTCGTACAATATAAATTTGGAAAATTTAAAAAAAAAATCGTTAGGTACGAAATTTCGTACTAAAAAATAAATTTGAAATTCATCTTGAAAACATACATTATTACATTCGTCATTGACGATAAAATATCTGCCGCTGATACTACGTCGCGGAATGCATCTTCACAATATACTTGAAAAAATATATTAAATTTGAAATTGGTCAAAACAAATTCAAGTAAAGGTTTAAAAAAAAAAAAAAAAAAATTGAAAATCAGTATAAAAATATATCACAAAACACTCAAAAAAAAACAAAAATAATAAAAAAAAAATTCGAAATTTTTTAGGTACAACATTTCCTACGAAAACAAAATTGAAATTCATGATGAAAACGTACAATATTGGCATTACTACGAGACTGCTCTAAAAGAGCACGAATAACGAATTCTGCCTCTACTGGCAGTAATGGCATATTTTGATTTTGCATTATACTCTGTATTTTGGAAAAATATTTCAAAAAAAATCTAAAAAAAATTGTTAGGTACAAAA
>LT636187.1:0-12809 GCA_900128565.1 Stramenopiles sp. TOSAG23-6 | reverse complement strand
TTTTTTCAATTTCGAATTTATTTTCGTACGAAATTTTGNACCNTANCGATTTTTTTATGAAATATTTTTCCAAAAACATGTCTAAAGCAGTCCAACATTTTGTGTCGTGGTTACGACCATCGATAGAAGAAAACAAACAGCATAATAAAAAAGATAGAAAATATTGGAATAAATACAAAGATGAAAAATACCAAAATCATACTAAAAAAACAAAGAAAACCAGGAAAAATAATTTCCGAAAAAAAGGGTCTGTATTTCCAAAAAATGGTTGGGTAACTCTAAAAAAATTACAACTTTCTCTACTTGATGATGGTGTTCTCTATATATTCCATCCAAAGATCCATTCACTCAAAACATTTAGTGTTTTGCCATTATCAACTTCATTGGAAATGGATCACATTACAAATAAGAAACATGAAAGTTTTGTCGATGAAACATCATTTTTTACTATACATAAATCTGAGATTTTGGCATGTAATGGAAAATATTCAGTCCAAGCTGGTGATTGGTGTATTACTATATTTTATTCTGGAAAAAATGTAGAAAATAATACTTCTTCTGATTTTAATGATAGAGGAGGGAATGATGATATGATTGCTGAACAAAAAGACTCTAAAAGAATTTGTATCAGAAATGATAAGGACATTGTCAAAGATTTAAATCAAGATGTAAATCAAGATGTAAATCAAGATGTAAATCAAGAATGTAGTGGCCAAAACGTGAGGGTTGCATGTGACCAATACCCTCTAAAAATGACTGAATTTTGTTCAGGTGTATTTTCCTATCGTATTCCATGTAGAGAGCCTTTTCAAATTGCACCTGGATCTCTATTACAAGGAAAAAGTAAGCAAAAAAAAANCAANGTCTAAAGACAGAGAAATTCATCCTCTCTCTAAGCTGCTATTTCGACTTCGTTGCACTATACCTGTTGTGATTCCAAGTCCTAAGAGTAATAGTGGCGTAATGGATAAGATTGATAATTGTTGCAAACCATTTGTATATGTATCCTACAAGTTTAGTCCTTTATTTGATTCTGAATAATTTTTATATAAAGTTGATATGAATTTCATACATTCCATATGTAACTTATATAAGATATCGATTTCACGTAGAAAAAGATTGTAATTTATATAATAAAATCCATAATAATTTGTTGTTTTTTATTTTATTTGTGTAAGATTTTGTATACAACCGCACAAGTTGACCCAATACCACCAAAAATACCAAATGAAAGAACTATATACGCCCACGGTGTCAAAACAATAGTTTTAGATTTCATTTCAACATCAGTAACATTATCCTGTTCATCTGAATGTACTTCTCTATCTATGAAAGAATTGGCTGTCTGAACTAAACCTACCTCTTCTATAGAAGTAGTGTGAGGTTGGGTATTGTACGTATTTCGACTAGTGCTTAACAGTGGATGTAAAAGGGATGATGCATTGACTCGTCTCACAATTGTCATGTAAAATAAGGCAGGATATACATACATGATAAGTGAACACGTGGTACAGCCAACAATTTGGAAAATGGATCCAACGTCATCCACGATACTTCACTGTAGAAAAATATTTTAAATTTTGAAAATTTGTTAGGTATGAAATTACATACGAAAAAAAATGAAAAAAAAAAAGAACACTGTAAAAAAATATTTTAAATTTTGAAAATTTGTTAGGTATGAAAAAAAAAATGTAATTCGAAATTCATGATGAAAACCTACACGCCAACGGCAGTGGCAAAAATTGTTAAAATAAAGGCCTCGATACATCTCTGCGTTGCTGTTTGTTCTACCCTATCACCATATAACAAACCATGCACACTTTTACAGCAACCATAAGACATACATATTTTGATGAAAAATATGTCACATTCAAAATTTGTTAAGTTTCTATAATTTTTTTTTTATACATTTGAAATTTGAAATGAATGATGAAAACGTATCAAATAAAAACTCAAAAAAAAAATCGTTTTTGTTTAGGTACAAAATTTCGTATGAAAAAAAAATAAATTTGAAATGAATGATGAAAACGTACATGGAAATACAGAGCAAAGGACAAAACAATAGAGAATTTTTAGTACAATGTTAAAAGTAAGGGTATCATTAAACTCATTGAGAACATTTGAGTTGACACAAGGACCATACGCTATATAACCCATCACAGCTTCTGAAATAAATAAAGTAGAACAGAAAATTTGAGCAACCGTGTATTATGAAAAAATATTTGAAATTAAAATGTTTTGTTAGGTACAAAATTTCGTACGAAAAAACAAATTTAAAATTTAATTTTGAAAAAATACATTGCCGCCCAATAAAGCTTATCTCGCTTTTGATTGAATTTAGAAGACCCATCTTCACCTCTTCGAAGGTCTGTGTCTGTATTGTGAAACATATTTTACACTCGAGTTTTTTGTTAGGTACAAAATTTCGTATTAAAAAAATATATACAAATTCATGATGAAAACGCACATAAGACCGGAACATTCATTTGATTTACATATGAAGCAAAAAAAAGGGGTAAAGCACTCAATGAAGAGCAAAAGTCGGTATCAAACGCTACAACTGAGTGAAGAAACTCAGTGGTTGATTTCTTTTCACAATTTGGAAAATCATGTATTGTGAAAAAATATTTTAGAAAAATTCGTTAGGTACGGAATTTCGTACGAAAAAACAATATTTGAAATTTATCATAGAAACATACATGTGACCAAAAGACACTAAAATTATTGTGTTGAATGGTGTTCACTCCATTTGAAACAACTACTATACAAAATATTAACACAAAGCATACCGATATATAGGATGTCCATCGTAGTGCAGCAAGCTTCTTCACACACGATAGCGGAAATAACACTAAAAGAGCCAAAATTGGCAAAATGAAAGAACGTTTGAGAATGAACGCTGCTATACTACCTTTGATAACGACTTCATTACCCGTTAAGTGAGCAAGACAATTAGGTAGAACGTCCCCAATGATGCATGTATATGAACACATCAAACCAAAGTTGAGAAGAATAATTGTTACAGAAACAAGAGTTCTACCTTGAGGACCCCACGTTACTAGACCAAGACTTGGGTATGTTGTTGTTCCACTGAGTTCCATGGCACGGCATATAAGACTCGTCGATTGGACACCCAAAAATGCAACTATAATCAACATTATCAAACCTAGTAAAACACCTTGATGTGCAATTCCATTGGGAAGAGAAAGTAGTCCAGCACCAATAGTTGTGTTTACGAGATTAAATACAGTGCCTCGCAAAGAAGAATCTGCTATTTTTATATTTGGACGCAAAGAAAAAGCAGGAGAAACTATCTCAGATTCAAGGGAAGAATCTCTTGATTCATCGTCTCTTCCAAGCTCACGATTGTAACTATATCGAGCATTTGTCTGAGTGAGTAGTGATGCTCGATGCGCCATGTTTCTTGTTTGACTGGAATATTGAATATTCAATATCCTATCCCGACCGTGTATAGAATGATGTCGATGTCCAACCAACATTTGATTTCATTTGACACAATTGAATTAAATTTTTGGTCTCTCAGTCAAAAAAGAATATTACTGAAAATTGCACCATTAGGGTTAGGGTTATAGGGTCATAGTATTATGAATAAAACCTCATGAGGGAAGTGAAACATACAATAGTAATAATTTGAAACCTATAGAATGGCTGAGATATTATCGAAAAGAAAAAACAAAATGATGAAAAACTGAAAGGCAAATGGCTTAGTATACCTGAATGGCACGGTTGGGGAAAACCTCCGAGTAAACTGTGAAATAAATACATAAAAAAAAATAAAGAGTATAACTTATAAGTAGAAAAGTTTTAGAGATTTTAACACTTTTATACTTTTATTTTAATTCAAGTATCTACGCAAATCTAACATTTGCAAGTCTCCATTTTCCCCTACCACATATTATGGGCATACAATAACTTCTCCTATATTGCGATTGATGTTTATATGTCATTTCACTCCCATCAAAACACCATGAAATTTGAGTACCAACCATTGAGCACTGGATAACAGAGCCATCAGTGATAGACTCAGCAACGGATGTTATCAATATTCCACTTTTTACAATACCACCACGAATGCTGTCGAATACAACTGAATAAGGATCGCTTGCAAGAGCTACACCAGAACTAACTTTCGTTAAAACCTTCTTAATAGCGCCTTTTTGATATGTCCACCCTACTTGTATATTCTCAAAAGATTCAACGATAATTTCAAAAGATTTGATTCTTCGTGGATGCAAAAAGTTTTGTATGCATAAGGTACACCAATCTGTTGTACTGACGGTTGACTCAGCTCCGTTGGTAATATGCGCTGTTTCAGGTTTTCCTTGATAAAGTACAAAGTGCGTCTGGTAGACAAATGGAGTCATACCATAATATTCGACCATACGTTCAAAATCTTCCACAAAGGCTGCATTATATGGTATCTCGTTGATATTTGAGTTTTCTGTTTTAGGAATATTAAGGTCTTTTAACGGGGTGTGAGGCATTTCCACGGCCTTTGTTCGTAGATAGTTCAGCAAGTATTCAAAGAGCTCGTATCGTTGGTCGATGAAAAACCTACCATTTTCATCTTTAGCGATTGTTTTATCCCAGCGCCCGGAAAATTGACATGCGAGCATCGATGGTTCATACTGACACAGAGTTCTTCGAAGCGCCGTGACATGATGCCCACCAACGTTCAAATAAATCACGTCGCTCGGTGTAACACTTGCCATTTTTTTGCGCTCTTCATCCAAACTTCCAGTCGCTCTTTTTAGTGCCTTTTCGCGTTTTTTCAAAGAATCTTCGTGGTCTTCAAGTTCACTTCTTGCTTTATCTAGCGCCTCAAAAGCAGTCTGTAATTTCCTCTTTTTGCTACTGGAAGAAGTCATACTTATTACCGTCTTGTTGTTCTGTATATTGTTGTTCAGAACCTTGTTGTTCAGAACAGGTGTTCGTAGTCGCTGTTGTGACACACAGAAGAAACTTTGACCTCGACCTCGACCTCCATTTCAATTTGAAAATTAAGAAAAAAAGCAGGTTTGCGCGATTTTTTTTACAGTTTTTCTTGGAGAAAGGACATACTCCAAAGATAAATTTTTTTTATTTTTACAAACATACTTTTGATACTTTTATTTCTTCATTTCTTCAAAAAGAAGTTTTACTTCTTCTTCAGCAACTAAAAAGTCAGCTGCTGCGTCATGTGCGTCTTCATATGCGTCTTCAAAGCCTTCATCATTATTGCCCTCAGAATTTTCCATTATTTTTGTAGCATCTATAAAGTCAGCTTGTGCTTCATACGCTTCATTCAGTGCTTCCGAAATGGCCGAAATAATGGACGAATTTGCCGAATTTGTTTTTTTTTCTGTATCTATCATTTTCGCAATTTTCATAATTGGCTTCTTATGCAGCTTCTTTTTTCTATTCTTCTTCCTGGGTGGATCTACTGAATTTTCTGTTCTCATTGTAGAATTGATCCTATGTGTATTTCGTATATTTCGTGTTTTTTTTTTTTTCTTATTGGGCTTATCTATAAAAGTTGTTGTTCCCGGGACCATTGTAGAATGTATTGAATGTATTGAATTTATCCTAAATGTATCTGGAATGAATGGTATTCTAAATCGATTTCTAAATTTAGGAGATTTCGTTAGTACATTGTCTTCCGTACTATTCACATCATAATAATTTGATACTTTTGATGATTTTGCATTTTTTTTTTGCGAATTTCTGATGAAATATTTTAATGCAGCCACTGTCTCTTTATCCCAAAATGAAAAATCACCATGACCGATTCGTATCATTTGTTGCAGGCGAATTAATGCTTCTGTTAAAATAGGATTTTGATTATTTTCATATGAAGGCAATGAAAATATTAAAGAATCTAACAAATCAGAATCCCAAGACGCAAAATTTACATGAGTTTTGGAAAAATATTTAAAAAAAAAATTAAAATTTGTTAGATACAAAATTTCGTACGAAAAAAAATAAATTCGAAATTGAAAAAAATAAAATTTACATATCCTGAGTTAATTTCATTGAGTAGATTTGTTGCCACTTTCTCTGCTGTACTCATTTTTTCGTTTTTTTTGTTTTTTTTGATTTTTTTGTTTTTTTCGTTTTTTTCGTTTTTTTTGTTATGTTTTGACTCATTCGACTTATTCAAACAAAGTCGGCGTATGTTACTGCTATTACACGGATCTTCAGGATCTTCAGGATATTCAGAATTAAATTCTTTTAGACTTTCGACCATTTGTTTATCATGTGAGTCATGGGAATGGTTTGTCTCTCTGTTCTTTTGTTGTTTTGTTATTTTCAATGGAACGTTGTTTGCTTGCTGTGCTTGTAGTGTTTCACGTTTTTGTTTTCTTTTCTTTTGATTTTTTCTAATTTGAGATAAAACATTTGCATTTGCCCTTAGTTTTTTTGGTATTGTTCTATTAAGATGCATTGCCTTCCACTCTATCAGTTTCTTCTTTTGTTTTTTCTGTAGAAACTCTATAGTTTCATTCAACATTTTAATTATATCAGGGTTACTTTTATGCTTCAAATGTGTTGCTAGTTTTGTTGTTGCCTTTTCTAGTTTACTCATAATAGAATGTTCTGCCACTTGTAAAGTTTGTCTAAGGACTGCGTCTTTTTCTGCTACCATAGATAAGAGTTCATCATTATTATGAATTAAAGGTGCGGCAAAAATACATTGACAACACTGTGCAAAGTAAAGAAATAAAAGTAAATATATCATTCCGAGTTTTATGACGAGTTGTTTTTTTGTTTTTATTTCAAAAAAATTCAAATTTCAAATTTCAAATTTTCAAATTCAATTTCAATTTTAGCAAAGCAAAGCAGTTTTGCGCAGTCAGTAGAAAACGAAAAACAAAAAAAAAAGAATTAAAAGAATTTTGTCGAAGTCGTCGATCTCGTCGTCTCTCTCCATACTGCTAATTCGAATTCCAGAATATAAATCGCAATATATTTCTGCTGCTCGTTGTATATTTCAGAAAAATTAGTGATTCAAACTCTGACCAAGGAATGCCTCTTCTGGGGGCAAAACCAGTTGCAGGTGCTACAGAAAATGATGACGATAATAAGCACCAGTCGTATAACACAACTGCAGAATCGCGTCAGCCAGTGAAAGCATCGGCAGACGCAGCTAATACGAAGTTGACGCTTTATGATATTCTGGGTGTTAAAAAGTCTGCATCATTCACTGAAATCAAAAAAGCATATCATAAAAAAGCTCGTAAGTGTCACCCCGATAAGTTTCCCGGTGATGCAAGTAAGACTAGTGAGTTTCAGTTGATTAGCAGTGCTTACAATATTCTCAAAGATGAAAGAAAGCGAAAAGTATACGACCAACTTGGCGAAGACGGAGTTAAGGTAATGGAACAAGGAATGCAGAACGTTAGTCCAGAAGTGCTAGCTGCTATGTTTCATCAGACTTCTTCGAAGCAGCGTATATTTATATTTTTAGTACTCATTTTTATCATTGCTTTCTTGTGCTCGGTACCATTGTTTTTCATTTTGAGAGTGGAGAAAAGCATTCACTGGAAGTGGTCAATAACGTTTATTCCTTTATGGGTTGTGGATGCGGTTGCTTTGTTTTGTGGTGGTTGTTGCATTCATAGTATATGTGGTAAAACGTCTTCAGCAGCTGTTGCTGGCTTATCTTTGCCTGAAGAAAAACGTCATAGATTTGAAGTCTTTATATTTAACTTAAGCCTTCTTTTGTTTATTAGTGTACAAATTAATGTTGTCTTGAAATTAGATCACGTAGTCTCTTGGTCCTGGTATAGTGTACTCATACCTTGGGTTTTGTGGGAAATTTTATCAATGACAAAATTAATGTATGTGGCTGAAAAATATTCGGTTTTTGCAGCAATCAAAGCAGCGGATAGACAAAATATTTTCCGAACGCGAAACTTTCATTGTTTCGTTTTGTTTGAAATCGTCCCAAGCGTTTGTAGAATTTGTTTTGTTTTCCTTTTATGTGATAAGTTAGACGATCGTAAGGCAAGTGGAAAACCTTGGTCATCTGTTTTTATCCCACTCTGGATTTTATTTGCCTTCAAATATTTATCTTTTCTGTGGCGTCGGTTTTTAGTCAAGACTAGAATGAAACAAAATATTGCTGACAGAGGCTCTGGTGTAGATGTTGGTAGTGATCACACAAGCAAAAATGAACAAATAGGAGAAGATTCTAAAGGTACTATTATATGTGATACAATTGTATGTACTCTTATGCTTGTTACTACTGTATTATTATGTATTCGTTTGGATGGTTCAAATATTAGTATTTGGGAAGTCATCTTACCTTTTACTATACCTTTAGGACTACTATGTTGCTGCTCATCGTGCATTATATGCTTAGCAGTCGGCTCTGATACAAATGATGTTCCCACAGAAAATAATGACACGGGTGCACGAAATATGGAGGAAGGAAAAGTTTAAGGACTTTTGTTGAACCCAAACTGAATTGAAATAAAGCATTTCATCCTTAATATCATTTTCAATGTTTATTTTTGTATTTAATAATCTCGAGAAAAAAAAGTGTACCGGGTAACATTCAATGGTAACCGGAACCGGGTACGTAATAATATTGTCGAGTATTCAGTTTGTGCGCGTGCTTGTGTTGCTTCTTTGTGTTTTTCTACGTACACTTCTGTGCGAGTGATTTGACAAATTTTTACCAAATCGATTATAAGATGGCTGATAAATTCAAGGCAGGTATGGAGAATATGTCTTCAAAGATGAACGCTGGAGGAGGCGGTGGTGGTAGCCGAATTATAATGGCAGCAAAAGCTGTAGCTGGTGCTGGCGCATTAGCTGGCCTCGCGTATAATTCAGTATTCACCGTAGACGGTGGTCACAGAGCTGTCGTTTACAGTCGTCTCACTGGTATGCAGCCAGGTGTAAAGAAAGAAGGAATTCATTTTGTTATTCCCTGGCTTGAGCGCCCATATATTTATGATATTCGTACTCGTCCACACACAAGTCACTCCTTGACTGGTTCTCAGGATTTACAGATGGTTAACATCAACCTCCGTATTCTCCACAAACCAAACAAAGACACTCTTGCAGAAATGTATCGCCAGCTTGGTTACAACTACGACGAGAAAGTATTGCCTTCTATTGTAAACGAAGTCTTAAAGTCTGTTGTTGCTAGATTTAATGCCACAGAATTATTGACTAAACGTGACAGTGTGTCAGCAGAGATCAAGAGAGAACTCACCTCTCGAGCAACTGATTTTTTTATTGAAGTAGAAGATGTTTCTATTATTGATCTTGCTTTTGGTAGAGAATTTACAGCCGCTGTAGAGGCTAAGCAGGTTGCTCAACAGGAAGCTCAACGTGCATCTTATGTTGTAACAAAAGCATTACAAGATAAAAAAGCTGCTATCATCAAAGCTCAAGGAGACGCTATTTCTGCTGAGCTCATTGGTGACGCCATCAAGGGTAACCCAGCTTTTCTCGAACTTCGTAAAATTGAAGCTGCAAAAGAAATTTCTCAGGCTGTTGCACGTGGAGGAAACCGCCTCTTTCTCAGTGCCGATTCTTTGTTAATGGATTTGATTGAATCCTCAACTTCTTCAACTAACGGAAATTCTAGCGGTTCATGGTCAGGTTAATTAAGAAAATATCTAGATTTAAATCTTTTAGTTTTCTATGTATATAAAATGTGTGTACTATGAATAATATAGATACTAAAACATCTACCAATTATTTCTGTTTATTGTTTATATGTGTTATTGTTTATATGTACAATTATATGTATCAATTTATCACTATTTCTTATATATCTTCTTATATATCTCTAGACTACTCGACCATTGTATCAATTTATTAATATACCTTTTGAAATTCATAGAAACTCTATATAAAACTATAGAGAGACGACCCAGCCAATTCCACCATTCGCTTGAACAAGGGGACCTTGTCTCGTCCGGACAACTTGCCTTTTATCAGCATGTCGAGAAAGTTCAGTCACAGTTTCTTTTACTCGTCTTTTAAATTTTGTGAAAAAATATTTTTTTCTGTAAAATTCGTTAGGTACAAAATTTCGTATGCAAAAAAAAATAAATAAATGGATGAAGAAATGTGAACGTACATATTCATCAACATAAACATATTCTGCAAGAGTCATACCATCAATGGAATGATCTTGTGACCCTAACCCTAAAGCAGGATGAGAATCTTCAACATCATCAACTTTGTTTAGGGCATTAAAACTATTTGTCTGACTTAGCCCTAACCCTACATGATGTACTGAGTATAATGAGGTATTAGGGTTATTATCTGAGCTTTTTTTATCGCTATTCATCCTGACAACATTTAATGGCTGTTTGAAAACTTCCACATTTGATTCATTTATTGAAACTTTCACTGCAGCTTGACTGGCAAAGATGGCTTCAGTCAAAGTTGGTTCTTTTTCTTCTACAATTTTGATTTTTTTCATATTTCTATTATTTTTTCGTTTCTTTGATAATCTCCGAGATCTAATTTGCGTTCGCTGTAGAGCGTTTGCTACGGCAGTTGATATTTCTTCATGTAATATTTGTTTATTTTTATCTTTCTTCAACTCGACGTTTCCTTCTGGATTTTTTTCTTCACAATTTACATTCTGAACTTCTTTTTCTCTTTTCTTTTCTTCTTCATATTCTAAAGTCAATGCTTCTTTATTCTTCCATTTGTCTTTATACATTTGTTGTTCTTTCCACCTAAGACTTTGACTTAACTTGGTTGCTTGTAGGATATCTTGGTGTTCCACCAGTTTAGGTCTTTCAATCGTTTTAGGTTTTTCAATCGTTTTAGGTCTTTCAATCGTTTTAGGTTTTTCAATCGTTTTAGGTCTTTCAATTGTTTTAGGAAACCTTTTATTTGAACTAGACTTATCAAGTGAGTACTTAGACTTACATCCAGTAGCCCAAAACTTATTCGTTTCAATATACTGTGCTAGGGGTGTGAGTTCAAACTGTCTTTTTGAATTTTGGGGATTATTATTAATATCATGAATGTGTGTATCTATATCTAATGTAATATTACTAGTATCCTTCTTTAAGGTTTTTTTCGTGTCTTTGGATAAATTCTTTAAGTTTTTTTTCGTGTCTTTGGATAAATTCGGCACACTTGGTGGCTGTTGAGGACACTCTACAAAACTTTTGAACGATGATGACCATATTGGAGGTTGAGCAACACCATATATTGCCATTGATCCGTTTGGATTATTACCAGGTATTATTCTCTGTTGTGGGACTAAAACGGACTCAGCTCGTCGTTGGACAGGTGATGGCAATGCTTCAAGAGTAGTCGTGTTCATGGGGAGAGCTGAAGCTTTGATACTCGTTGTGGTGGCAGAATTTTCTACGTCTAAAGTGTCTAGTATCAAACTTCTTGCCCGCATCGTATATTATTTTGTATAATATTGAAATCTACCTGTCTTGATCATGTCAACATCGACATAAAAATGAATTTTAGAGCGTTTTCAAGATGTCGTAAAAGTAACTGTGTGTAAAAAACGTAGTCTCTTGCAATTTTTAAAGAAAGTTCTCTCTCCAACCCTGGTACCGGGTAACATTCCATCGGTCAGATAAAAAAAATAGATCGAAAGAGAGATTTAGATTGACGGAGAAAAAAGAATTTTTCTTTTTCTAGAATATTATCATGTATCAGCAGAACTGAATTCTATATAAGCAAATGCTAAAAGCTGAAGGTATTATACACGCAATTGCAGGGGCAACGGGAAGTCTTGTTGCCATAACTCTGTTTTACCCTCTTGATACTCTTCGAACACGACAGCAAGCTTTTTTTACAGATAAAACACTGAAAGATAGCGTAGATGTAAGTGTAGGAACTTGGGAGCTATTAATAAACATCATCAAGAAAGAAGGATTAGTATCGCTTTACGCTGGCTTAGGTGCGGTTCAAGTGACAGTAGCAACATCCTACTTCATATATTTTTTTACGTATGAAAGTCTTAAATTAGCTCTGCTGTCTTCATCTGACGATAAAATCCTTCCTCCGCTGATCAATATGGGTGTAGCTACGATAGCAGGCTCAGTGAATGTGCTTGCAACAACACCTCTTTGGGTTGTAAATACTAGAATGAAACTCACTGGAAAAGAAATGAAGAAAAAAACTCTTCAACCAAAGAAAAACAATATAAAGAAGTATAAAAATCTTCTAGATGGCTTGGTTCACATTCTTAAGGAAGAAGGAGTTTTTGCCTTATGGGCAGGCACAATTCCATCTCTCATATTAGTTTGTAATCCTGTCATTCAATTTTTGGTATATGAACGTTTAAAATGGTATCTTTCAACGGCTGATCAACAATATTCAAAGGGCATCTCACTTGGCGCACACAAAATCTTTTTTGCTGGGGCAATTGCAAAATTAGTTGCAACTATTGCTACGTATCCATATTGGATATCAAGCGGGTATTGATAAAGGTACTGGACAATCTAAAAATAAAATTGGGTTACAAAGAAGAAATTGTAAATCTATTGAGAAAAGTCTAAACACTGAAAAAAAATGTGAAAAGATGAATTCATCCGTTGATGTTTCACAAAGGCGTGCTAAAAGATGTTGTAGTAAAATAGATAGACGCTCAACTATTAAAATGCTTCGTCGTATTTTTTGTTCTCATGGACTGAGAGGCCTTTATGCTGGTATAGAAACCAAACTTTGGCAGACTGTACTTACTGCTGCATTTATGTTTATGACATATGAAAAAATTGTTACAATCATTTATAGTTTAGTTCGTATTTTCAAGCCTCAATTACTTAAATAAAAAGAGTTTTAAAAAGTAGTCTACTTTA
>LT636186.1:0-12867 GCA_900128565.1 Stramenopiles sp. TOSAG23-6 | reverse complement strand
TTTTCGTACGAAAGTTTGTACCTAACAAAAAAATTGAAAATATTTTCCCAAAATACATACTCCAAGGTCCATTTGTTGATTTAAATCACCCTATGGTAAAAAGTGGAAGACTTCGTATTCCAGATCTAGAGAAGAAACAGACAGGTAGCACAGCAATGAAGGATGTAACTTACGACCAACTCTTTACTGAGCAAGTTATTCTTAAAATGTTGGTGGAAATGTCACATTTAGATCTTAAAAGTAAAATTGTGTTAGTTCCGTCTATACAAGATGCACACCATACACCAGTATTTCCACAACCAGCATTTTCTTCGCGCTTCTTCACCGATGAATTGGGTAGTGATTTCACAAATAATGGACAGATTATGTCCGTACCAAATCCCTCAACGCTGAAAATTGGAGACGTCACCATGACAGTTGTACGTTTTATATGAATTTCCAATTTAATTTTTTTTTTCATACGAAATTTCGTACCTAACGATTTTTTTGTAGAAATATTTTTTCACAATACTTGGTAGTCATGACATTATTGGGCATCAACTTGGTCGAGACTGTTACCGCTGGGCAGCTCAAGCAGCTGCAAAGAATGCAAAACGGCCAAAGAAGCCAATGATTCTTGCAGCAAACTGTATCAACCAGCGTAGTATGTACCCAATTTTCCCACCAAAACAAGGATTTCCTCTCGACTTGGCGTTATTACGTCATGCAACTTTGCCATGTTCTCCTGATATTTTATTACTACGATCACAGCTCAATTTCTTTGCTGATGCAATGCCTAGTGCTGCAACGGGAGGTGCGAATACAATTGCTGTGAATGCTGGGACACTTTGCAGAAAATGTGCTCCTGGAACATATGCTCGCATTGTGATTCAGCCACTTAAGCTGGAAGATAAAGACAACCAAACAGAAAGTGAAGCCAAGACACACCAAATTTCATCGCGAACTCGTGTTGAAATTGTTAGGATTTAAATGAAAAACATATTACTCTCATTACACGTATATAAGCTATATACTCGACTTTTTTGGAGAAATAAGATTGAAACACTTTTTTAGTAATTAAAAAGCTTTATTTGTCAATTATAATACATTACACTCCATATTGTTTTTATTTCTTTGATAATTTTTCCAATATTTTCATGCGCGTTTGTTGATCATAATTTGTCGCAGAATATATATTTTGAACAAAAGCTCGAAATGAAACAATTCCAGGAGCTTCTTGTTGGTACTGATGAGAACGATCTTGTATCCATGATCTTGGCGTTACATTAGCTAGAACTTGACATATGGATAGTATCGCTGTTATACCCCATCCGCTTACGTTATAGGTTTCAATATTTGACTTTATCTTTTTCAACATTGGAATTATAAACCCTTTCAAAACACTCCTAATGGCAATGTTCGCTAATCTTCCTTTGATTGAAACATCTTTAATCTTGTTACATCGGCAAATTGATAAATATAAGCATAACATTTCAAATATATTCAATGTGAATTTTTCACTAACTTGTCCCGAAATAGTATTTATTTCAGAAGGTGGTTGAAGTAAACTAATGCAATACTCAAGACGTTGGATTACTGCATCACAGAGCATTGTGAATGGCTTCCATGGTAGTGTTTGTGATGACGACGTTGGATTCCTATATTGGCGTTCTTTATTATGACTCATTGGTCTATACAATCCAACTTCATTTATATTATCAACAACGCTTTTCGTTTGGCGATTACTTTTATTTGGAGCCCAACAATGCTCAATAGAATGAAGCAAACATGGTACAATGGAATATTCAACAAGAAAAGGAAGAAGTTTCTCCTCAGCCTCGCCAATATCATAATCATCTCTAGCACCCTCAGTAAAGATATGATTGTAGCTATACAAATCCTTCCACCACAAAAACTGTTGGAATCCAATCACACCCATATCATCATCATATAATTTGTCATTTAAAGATTCGTCAGATGGTGGGGGTTGAGGACCAAAGGATGAAACAGGTTCCAATGGCTTCAATATAAGTGGATCCCATGTAGAAAGTACCTCTAACTTTGCCCATATAGATATTAATTGAGGCATTGAAAACGCTACGTACGCTTGACCATAGGCTTCAGGGGATGTTATACGAATTTTACGAAATCTTTCAACAACTTGTTGTAAAGACTTACAATTTGATTTTTCATCTACATCTGAAAATACCAAAGATGCTGCTTCAAGTGCACTTTTCCTTCTTTCTTCGATAGAATCATATATAGATTGTTCAAATGGTAAAATCGCATTTACTGTAAACTTTCCTTCAGATGAAATACATCGAAAGTTTGGACAACCAAATTGAATGCTAAATCCACTTCTATCAAAACCACATGATAATTTATCAATCGATTTTAATGCATTCATTAAAAAACTCATAGATTCTCTCGGATGCATTGTACTATTCGTAAGCCATAATTTACATACTTCAATGGATGAAATGTATTTTGGAAAAATATTTCAAAAAAAACGACTAAAATTTGTTAGGTACACAATTTTTTGAAAAAAATAAATTCGGAATTGAAAAAAATAAAACATACATGATTCTCGGATTATTTGGCATTTCTTCTGTGACATTTTTAATACAGGTTTGTACTTTGTTTGTAGCATCAATTCGTAGTTGATAAATTGCTTGCTCTAACTGATCGACTTTTGGTAATTTATCTCGTACACAACCAACTAGAGTTTTCCCATAATCGGCAAACTTTTGTAAAAAAACATGTACTAAAGAATAATATTTTTGTTTTGTAAAATTTGTTAGGTATGAAATTTCGTATGAAAAAAAAAATTAGATAAAAAATTAAAAAAAAATCAAACCTACATACTCATTTGATAAAATATCTATTTGTTTTTCTATTGATTTAGCTGATTTTTTTGCTTCTACAGATCTTTCTTCCATTTCAATCAATTTTTGTTCAGATTGGTATTGAATACTTTCTACTGCTCGTAATTGAGTCTTGAGAATTTGTATTATTTCTACAGTTGTACGAAGGGTAGATAAATCACTACTTGAATATTCACTCATGGGACGTACAGTCATCGTAGGGTTATTGTTGTTTTTACTTTGAAATGTATTCGAAACTTTACCAAAACTAGCTTTGAGTGCACGCTGTATCTGCTGTTGCTCCCACACACTTTGCGTTTGACCAGTAGCTACAGTAGAAGAAATATTATCTATGTCATCAACACTAAGCTTTGTAGACGTCTTATTGATTCGTTCGGTAGAAAAATCAGTCGGTCTCAATTTGGAATGTCTTCCTACATTTACATTGTCGTCACCAGTGACTAATACAGAGTCATCACGTTGACCATCACGTTGGCCAAGTAACACGAAATCACTTCCTTTTTCTAGCGACCCTTCTTTTGTATTCCGCTGATGAGCTCTTTGTAGCTTTGCTTGTCGAATCTTACCAGCATCGAAGAGCGGCTTTGCTAATGATATATCATCACCGGGTAACTGTGCATCATCTTCAAGACTGTACTGTTCCGATTGGTCCTTCGTGACATTTATTGTTTTGTACTGTTGCTGCTTACGAAGTTTTGCAAGAGACTCCACAGAGTAATTCCCCCCACCACTTATTGTACGATTGGTACTATTTATCGATACTTCCTCTTTACGTAGTAGAGTAGAAGCTTCTTTTGTTTTTCGTGTACTACTGTTCTTTGTTTTTTTTCGATGCAGCGCACGTGATACTTTAGACTTTTTAACTTTGAAGACGGATGTCTCTTCACCTTCCAGCTCATCTGTGCAGAGGCTCATACCTCTACTATTGATCAAAGTATTGTGATTTGTACTACTACTTCTAAAATTGCTGTTGCTTTTCTTACCCTTTTTACGTGAACGTTTTTTAAATTTCGGCATATCAGATTTTGGTACTGTTATTGGAGCTTCCACAGGAGTTGAACTTATACTGACATCTTCATCTAGATCACCAACTGACGACGTAGGTCTAAAGGAAGCCATTCGTCTCCTACGTTTTCTTTTATTAAATTCAGACATTTGAACACTATAATCTATGATTTCAGTGAGAAAATACTGAGCCGCAAATAGAGAGTTAATCAGGAGAAAACGTTAGGTTCATTTCAATAATATTAGTACACCACGTTATCAATGATTAGTTCGTCACGAGTGTCGGAGAAATATTTCGCGATCGCTCAAGCTAACCCTAACCCTAAGCGATTATTGTTGGGTCGTGCCGTGATTCCTGGGCAGTCAAAAAGTTTGGAGACCCTGACACCCTGTCATAATCGTCATAAGAATATGATAATATCTGATAACTTTTCGAAAAAGACGTAGAGTTTCGAAAATTTGCATGGCATTACTGAGTACAATTCCGCTTTATCAGGTGGACGCTTTCGCCGAAGCCCCATTTGCTGGTAATCCGGCTGCTGTATGTTTATTGGCACCTGGAGTTCAGCCCAGTGATGACGTTCTTTTGAAGATTGCTCAAGAAATGAACTTATCAGAAACTGCGTTTGTTCAAATAGTAGAAGGAGTTGATTTTAGCTCGGGTCGGAAATTTCGCTTGAGGTGGTTCACTCCAATGTGTGAAGTTGCTTTATGTGGCCATGCAACTATGGCGACTGCTTCTGTGATATTTTACCAAAAAGGAAATAAAAATCAAAAGATCGAGTTTGAGACAACCCAAGGCGCAGGCAGTCTATTTGCTTCTATTGGTCCAGTGGATAGTGGATATCAGACTGTTTGTATGGAACTCCCAGTCAATGCACCAACGTCATCAACTCGATACACACTCGAAAATATCTTGGTGAAGAGACTTGCAAAGGCTCTAGGTTCAAATATATGTCCAAACATATTGTCACACTTGGTAGACGTTCAGTATTCTCAGACAACTAAGAAACTTTTACTTCGTCTTGATGATACGTTTAGTCGAAAGGAACTTGAAGATTTGAAGCCAAACATTTCTGATTTATTAGCCGCGACAAAAGGTAGTGACGGTGTAAAAGGTCTAATTATAACTCTACGAGGAAATGGAAAATATGTATGTTTTATTTTTTTTCAAATTTTATTTTGTTTCATACGAAATTTTGTACCTAACGAATTTTTTTTTTCAAATATTTTTCCAAAATACATAATTTTTATTCAAGATATTTTGCACCCTGGGTAGGTATCAATGAAGACCCAGTGACTGGAAGCGCCCATACAGTTTTAGCTCCATACTGGAGTCTTCAATTAAACGTAAAAACTCTACATGCAAGGCAATGTGTACGTTTTATTTTTTTTCACGAATTTTTTTTCGTACGAAATTTTGTACCTAACGATTTTTTTTTTCAAATATTTTTCCAAAATACGTTCTGCCAGGGGTGGGGATTTATTCTTGGAAATTTGTGGTAAATTTCTGTCTGTCACTGGAAGCACTGCTTTAGTTTTTTCTGGGGATCTCGTATTGTGAAAAACACGAAATTTTACCAAAAAAAACTGGTTTCGTACGAAAAAAAATCGAAATTGAAAAGATATCACA
The DNA here is from genome assembly GCA_900128565.1 of Stramenopiles sp. TOSAG23-6. NCBI lineage: Eukaryota > Stramenopiles sp. TOSAG23-6. The sequence continues at coordinate 7,365 of LT636186.1, read as the reverse complement.
AAATATTTGAAAAAAAAATCGTTAGGTACGAAATTTCGTACGAAAAAAAATCGAAATTGAAAAGATATCACAAACATTAGTGTCTTTGGAAAAGTGTAAAACAGAGCATAATACGAAATATATAGTGCATATTATTATTATTATTATTATTTATAGTATACTATTATTCGTTATGTACAGAATTTGGTTTAGTTTTTTATTATTTGAGTATTTTTGTATCCTTGTAGGTTTTTTTTTTTGAGGTGATGTCAACAACTGTTATTTCTTGTTAGGGTTAGGGTCAACAACTGGGATTTCTTTTTCAACCTCTCTTTTTCGTTTTCCTTTACTATCTTTTTTCCTTCTTTTTTTTTCAGCTGGGGGGAATAAATACACATCAAACCTTTCTTTTAATTCATCCCAGTGGAAGCGTCGAAGCTTAACACCATGAAGTATCTCACGCCTGTATTATAAAAAAAATATGTCAAACATTTCATTTCTTTATTAGGGTTAGGGTTAATAAAATATGGTACATTTTTTTTTTATAGTATACACGTACACCCTATCACGCAATCGACTGGGATAATTACAAAAATCTTTCAATTTTCTTACCAGTTGTCTTTCAGTGTTATAAAGACATTCTTTGGGGAAAAAGTCTGGATACGAAAGTCTATTTGGACAAACCGGGAAACATGTCTTGTGGGAAAAAAAAATTACAAAAAAAAATTGTTAGGTACGAAATTTCGTATGAAAATCAAAAAAAAAAAAAAAATTAGAAATTCATATAAAACGTACATCCTTGCCAAGCACATTCTAGTGTACTTACACCAAAAAATTCGTGATCTGCAGTAGATAGTGCCACGTCAGCATCCCGAAGCACATTTAAATATTCCTTTCGAGAAGGTAGATACCCCCAATGTAAAACATGATTATTAAGTTTTTCTCTTGCACTTTTGAATATTTCAGGGGTCTCTTTAAAACTTTCTCCAAGAATTGAGATCTTAAAGTTACATGTATTGTAGGAAAATATTTTTTTTTAGTAAATTTTTTTGTTAGGTACGAAATTTCGTACGAAAAAAAAAACTAAATTTGGAAATTAATGATAAAAACATACATCCTTTATCTTTTAATTCAAGAAGCACGCGGAATAATAAATCTGGATTTTTGTCGAATTCCCAGCGGTGGGCCCATACAATATGTAAAGGTAACGTTGTACCAAATGTGTCAGAAGAACGTGAGGTGTAATTTTCAACTACATTGATTTTTCTATTGAGGTTATTTGGTAAAAGTAACTTATTTTCAATTGAGTTGTTTTTTCTATCGGAATTTTTTTTTTCATCGGTTGTATCCAATGAAACAATAGTAGCACCTTTAGATAAATGATGTAAAGGTTTAACATCTACTAAAGGTGTAGATGGGGACATATGCAATGGGAAAAAGAGAACATCGGATTTAGCTTGGATGCGTTCAACAACATTTGAAGGACGACAGTCTTTTGGTATACGTGATAATATACGAGGTATGTTATCTAAAAAACATTTACGATTATAGGAAGAATTAAATAACACCACATCCGCAACGAGAGAAGAAACAATTTGATTCCACCCAAGAGCCCAGTCACGTTGACCCGCAGCATCTTTTTGGCGACTTGGATAAGTCAGCTGGTTTTCATGGAAATAATATACCTTATGTAAACTCGATAAATCGGGACGCATTCCAAGAAGTTCACACAAATTCAGCATTGAGCTCGCAAATAATGAAGTAGTATTGTTTTTTGATGGGTTAGGAATTATCGTTGCGAAATGGGCCGCTGATACCAACAACCGCCAGTGCCATTTTTTACCTGGAAGAGTAAAAATATCTAAAGAATGACAAGAACTCGGGGAGTTGTAAGTTTTAGCTAAGAGATCTACAAACTGCTGATGTGAACCTCCACCAAACGGCTCAATTAAGATTGCATGTCGTGCATTCGTTTTAACAAGCAAATCAGTCATTACATCAGTATCGTCAGTTGAATAGCTCTGTAGTTACACCTATTAGAATTAGAAGGTAGTAGTATCTATTACGAACTGACTGACTACTGACTTGTGTCTTTGTTTTTTTTCGAAATTTCGTGTCTAAATATTAAGATACTAATAATGTCTGTAAAACACTACCACAAAAGGTACAACATCAAGTAAAATTAATGGTTGAAGCGGCGTTTATTCTAATATAAAGTTATGCTTAAACACCTTCTTTTGTACCTTTATATATACCTGACGTCTATCTCTTTATAAAATCGCACACTTCCAAGCTGATCGAACACGAACGTAATTCTAAAAAAAAAACTAAAAAATATTCAAAAAAAATTCTTGTGACCAAGGCTAAACAGTTCAACATGATGAATTAGGTAACTTAATTATATTTATCGTTGAAAATCAATAAGATTATTGTACGTACTATGACGTCAATTCTGTTTCAATATTGAATGAACATCAGCTTCTGAAACTCCTAACGATGAAGCAGCATGAAGAATCTCAGACCACGTACCTTCGCTAATGGGTATGCCATCCATTATTCTCTTCTCGTACATATTTCTCTCGGGTTCACCAGGAATCATGACATCATCGGAACTCCCTGGTCTTCTCTCTGCAGCAGTGACATACGACATTAATTGCTCTGTTTCGGAGGCTAACTGTGGTGCTTCTGAGGTGGACGTTCTTGATGGATCAATAATTACAGTAAACATTGAATTAATAATAGTATCATCGCGCTCCCACTCAGGTGCAATTGTTTGACCACCAGTTGCAACTGCTCCAATTAATTCGCACATTAGCGCTAATGCGTAGCCTTTATGGTCACCAAATGGTAGTAAAGAACCCTTCTTTTCACAAAACTTGACACTTGGATCTTTTGTTTCTCTTCCACTGTGATCTAATAAGCAACCTTGAGGCATCAACTCTCCTCTCCCATATGCTTCACGTACTTTACCCAATGCAACTTGACTAGTTGCATAATCTAGAATAATGTCACACCTTTTGACATTGTCTGCTTTATCTGTCAGGTCTGGAAAACCAATACATATAGGATTCGTTCCAAGCTTTGCTTCTCCACCATTATGAGGGGCAACAAGCGGTTCGTGTCCAGCTACATTGACGAAATGCAGCGACATAAAACCGGCAGCTGTGCACATTTCAGCCCAAGCACCAATCCTTGCTAGATGATGTGAATTTCTAAGTGATACTATACACATTTTATGCTCACGTGCCTTTTGAATACCAAGCTTCATAGCCTCCTTGCCAACTGACTGTCCATATCCACGACCTCCATCAAGCGAAATCATTGTGTCGCTTTCTCCTATAATCTTTACACTTTGATTTGGTACTAAGTTTGATTTTAATGCTGTGCGTATATAGCGAGGTAAATAGCCTACACCATGAGAGTCGTGACCCTTAAGGTTTGACATCACAAGATTTTCAGCAATACGGCAAGACTCGTCAATATCAGAGCCACAAAGCTGTGTAAGATGTGAAACGAGAGCCCGTAAGGGGACAGCGGCAACAATTTGGGCTGAATCATGCACCGCAGATGATGACGCTCTGAAAAAAGAGGAATTGTCTCTCAAACAACGTGCTAAATTTCGATGCACCAGCATCCTACTACTACTTGATGATAATTGGTGGAAATAATTGATAAAATACTTATATTATAAAATAATCAACAACAAAAGTTAAACAAACAACAATCCATCAATCGAAAATCGGGAGTTTTTTTTATGATCAAAATCTCCGATCATCTCGATTCTCGAATCGCGACGCAATCGCGACCGTCGACGACAAAATAATATTGAATGAATATTCTCTGCTAATGTCTCGATGATGATTGATTTTTCCTGTCGTGTCTATCATATCCTTTAGCATGTTTCGTGTTTGTTTTATTGCTTTGTAAGAACAATGTCGAGTTCTCTTGATAACCTTATGCTACTTGGAATTTTCCTTTCAACTGTCTGGGCTTTTGGTATTTTCTTGGCGCCTTTGAAATCAGTGATGGTTGGAGAAATAGTTGCTGGAGCTGTTCTTGGTCCATATGCACTAGATTGGATTATAGATATGAATACCACAAATACTGTTGGTCAACTTGGATTAAGCCTTCTTGTTCTAGAAGGTGGTTTAAGTGTCAACACTTCCAAGTTAAAGAAAGCAGGGGTGAGGTCTTGTCTTATTGCTGTAACTGGCACAGTAGTTCCCTTGGGATTAGGATTATTGACCTTGTTAATATTTTGTATATACTACAAGCAATACTTTCAAAGTCATTCATTTTGTAATATCTCATCTTATTTATTTGCAACATAGTTGATATAATGTACACATAATATTCATTCGGCTATCCGTTCCGCGCGTCAATCGTTGGAGGTACTTGTATCTCGAGTACTTCAATAGGTATAGCCACGCGCCTTCTTAGAGATGCAAAAGAATTGAATTCCGAATTAGGTAGTCTAATATCGGTTGCTGCGATAATCGATGATGTTTTATCGCTTATAATCATTGCAGTGATTTCAAATATCAGTGACATAGATAATACAGATAAAAATGTAGCTTTTGTTTGCACACGTCCGATTGTTGCTTCCATTGGAGTCTTTGTCTGTTTTGTACTCTTGAGCAAAGTAGTGTCTCTTATAATGCCATGGTTGCACTTTCATTTGGTGTTCCACGATAATGTATCAAATGGGTTGAGTTGCCATACATCAGTAGCAATGGAGACAAAAAAACAAAATAAGGAATTTATTCATGATACACCACCTCTAATAGAGTCAAACACAGAAACAAAAAAAACAAAAAAAACAAAAAAAACAAAACAAAGTCAAATAAATGAAAATTTTGATGAAATATCGAAATCAACTAAAGAAAATGAAATCAATCAGTCAATAAAGAAAAAGGACTTTTTAAAACATATTTTTGAGTTGTGTAAGTTAGGTTACAATGAAGTTTTATTAAGTTTTCTTTTTTTATCTGGATTTGGAATGTCAGCTATTTCTGGATATGCAGGATCAACTTATTTATTAGGAATTTTCTTTACTGGTGTCGCATTCGCTTCAGTTAGTGGTATACAAAATATTTGGGAAAGTCGGGTCGCTGAAATTGCAAATTGGCTTGCGTCTATATTTTTTGCAAGTGTTGGTGCTACTGTGCCAATATCTTCCTTATTTAGTACAACTGTTTTACCGTATGTTTTATTTTTTTTCAAATTCGAAGTTTTTTTTTCGTACGCAATTTTGTACCTAACGATTTTTTTTTGAAATATTTTTCCAAAATACACTCCGTTCGTGTTGTGATTTAAGTGTTGTAGGTAAAGTATGTAATGAAAGCATGCGAAAGAAATATTATAATATGTTTGAATTGGTTAAAAATAAGTTTTGTATGGAGAGAATAATTTCAAATGGAAATACGGATTGTAAAACAATTGATCTTCTTGGAAATACTTCTTGTTGTCAACATTTTTCAAAACTCAATGCTAATGATGACAACATAGAATTTTGTTCAAAGAGTTTGCCTCTTTTTAGAAAAGAAAATTGTCAGGGATTTTTCCAAAAATATCAAAACAAATATTTGCCACTCGAGTTTTTTATAGTAGAGTATACAAAGAAAGATTTGCCACTCAAGAATTTATTCAATTCTCTTCAAAAAATTGAAATGTTTAACAAAATGAAATGTTGTAGAAATGATGCGTCAAGTTGTGGTGATCATGGTGTTGTACAAGGTGTGAAAGATGAATGTATATGTAAATGTACTGATAATTTTGGTGGTAAACAATGTGATAAATGTACTAATGACACGTTATCATGTAGTATACATGGTACACCTATCGAAAAAGAAGATAAGTGTGTATGTAAATGTACTAATGGTTTTGGTGGTAAACAATGTGATGAATGTACTACTGACATGAATACATTATCATGTAGTATTCATGGTACACCTATCGAAAAAGATGACAAGTGTATATGTAAATGTACTGATGATTATGATGGAGATAATTGTAAACACAAAAAAGACTGTGAAAGTGATGCTATACTTTGTCTTAACGGTGGAGAGGTTAAAGGTAAAGTAGGTGGATGTTTTTGTTCATGTCCACCAAATTATTTTGGTGTAGGTTGTGAAAAGTCTTGTGATGATGTAGAATGCAGTGAATATGGAAAATGTGTCATCAAAGATAATATTGCTTCTTGTGAATGTCATGATTTGAAATTATGGAAAGGTATTCGATGTGATGAAAGTGTTTATCAAGAAAACTGTCAAACATTATCTTTTTGTAATCACCATGGCAAGTGTGCAGGAGACTATGGCGATTTTTGTAAATGTTATTTAGGTTACACTGGTGATACATGTGACAGTAAAATCAGTCTTTCAGAACGACATGATGTTGCCCAATCTCTATTTATTATCAGTTTTAATCAACAATATGACAAAAAAGCAGTGTATAAACCACTTGAAAACTTTGCTTCAGATGTATTCATGTATAATGAAAAATGGAATGATGAAAATATTCATCAAATGGATAGTACAGTACATAATCGTCGTTTAGTTCACAAATCTCAATCCGATATTTTCTATTATAGCGATGAAATAAAAATAGAAGTAAAACAAGGACTTATTTGTGGTGAACGTCGAGGTTCTACGATACCATCCAATTGTCTCCAGATACATGTAATTATTCATTGGTTGGCTGAAAAAAACAATCAACAACAAAATACTGAAATCGAAATGCCTTCTGTTACTCAAATGCAAAATGTATTTAGTAAAAAAATACAAATAGCTGCTCGTAAATTACCAAAGCCATTTGAATTAATGACTTCAAATCCTTTTAAANTTCAAAGTATTCAATATACTAATGCTGATAAAGTTACGTATATACATCCTGTTGAAAAACCTTGGAAACCAAAATTTACAAAATATTTACCATATCTTGGAAGTGTCCTTTTTGTTCTTGTACTAATTTCTTTTGGATTTTACAAACTTTCTCTGTTGAATCGGAAAAAACAACAACTTGGAAAAGTTGGAATGAGACGTGAACGAATGAAGAATATATCTCGAGTCTTTTCTGTTTGTTTACACGATCGTAAATTTGAAATTGATAAACTTAACAAAAAAATAGGGAAAAATACAAAAAGAACGATAATTGATCCAAGTATAACAACACAATGTAGTATTACTGATGATTCTACTGGACAAGAATGTCACTCTCCAGGACAAGGTGGCAATAATGTATTTGGTAATATCAAAAGAAAACGAAATAGTACAGAAAATTCAGATTGTTTAAATGATGTTGAACCACCAGAAACGCCACCACCTCCATCATGGGAAGAATTTAAATTGAGAAATTCACCACGTCCACTATTACCTACGTAGTAAT
>LT636185.1:0-12871 GCA_900128565.1 Stramenopiles sp. TOSAG23-6 | reverse complement strand
TTTTCGTACGAAATTTTGTACCTAATAACAAAAATCTTGTACTATTTTTTCACAATACATGCTTTCTCCACTAAAGTTTTGGAGCTAAATTCTGCTGGAAAAGTTGTTGTGCGTGATAAATTCGCTGTGACATACTGTAACGACTTAGATACCTTTCATAATGATCTTCGTCAGGAATCTGGTGATCCTGAGTTAGAAGATTGTGTCAAGATTAGAACTGTGCCAGAACGATTTATTTTTACAGTAGAAGTAACAGGTGCTTTGACACCATCTGAAGTGGTTCTCTCTGCGCTAAAAATTATTGAAAAGAAAATTGAGATAGTTGAAACGCAACTCAAACATGAAATTGAGAATGAGGGACAAAATACAGATATAAATGGTGTTGTAATGGATAAAAGAGGTGACATACAAAATTTACCTCGGACGTTGCCAGGTCGTTTTGAGTCTGCTGATACTGCAGCTCGGCCACTTCTCCCAGGTGAGTTGTATAGTGTTGGTCGCTAAGATTACTTTTAGGAGTGTGCAGTGGAGATATATACAGATTTTGCAACACTTTGATACAATTGAATGATAAATTTATGACAAAATTTTGTACTTTATGTATGTTATCGAAATATTATTACTAGCTGTAGTACGAAAAAAATGTATCCAATACTCTGAATCAAGGACTTTATTTTTTTTTGTACCAAAATGTAATACCCAACAAAAAAACATTACTCATTATTCGCCTTTGAAGTCCATGCAACAAGCCACTTTAAATTAGTAAGTAAATATTTTAACGCAAAAGTCCATTTTTGCCAGTCACCTAATTGAATTGAGTAGCCTCCTATTTTATAATCCTTAATTTGATACGGCATATGAATGGTACGATCAACACGTGCCGCATATCGACCAAGTTCATCAAGACAGGCAAGAAAAGCAACCATGTATGGTGAAAAAAAACTTTAAAAAAAAAATTGTTAGATACAAAATTTTCTTAGTACACTCAAATGAAGTACACAATTAATTAGGGTTAGGGTTAATGAAAACAAACATTCCTCGATTATATGCACTTTTACCACGCCAACCACCATCCCAATATAGAGGATTGTAGTTACGCTCATCACCAATACGACTCACTCTAGAATACGATCCTTTTGGTATAATTCTAAATTTGCTAAATTTAAAATTCAAATGACTTTTAGCAATAGTTGTCATTAGTACAGCTGCCTGACCCCAAGCCGCATTAATTTCAGCAAAATCCACAAGTTGTGTCGGAAGCCTACCTAATCTGAATGTGTTAATTGTACCAAATGGACCCGAATGCCATATATAAAAAGCATCATTATTTACATTCGTTCTTTTAAGTTGTAATAATTTTTCATCCAGGCGTTGCTCCTGAAGTACCAGTGACCTCAACTCTTGGGTATCACAATCCAATTGAAGTTCCCAGTTGCCTGTTTTTTCCCAATATTTTCTGGATGATATTTTTAGTTTTTTTGTCTTTAATTTTTCTATTCTTAATTCATTTTCAGTTTTCTCTACTTGTAGCGTTACTTGTGACACTTCTTTTTTCATTCGTTCCAATTCGAGTCGAAGTTCCGCCAGAGAGAAAGAAGAAAATTCCCGAGACTTTGTTTTTGTTTTTTCGTTCGATGCCTTTGCTATATTACATATAGTTGAACTGTTATCACTGATATCTACTTTCTCCAAAGATTTCATAAAGTTTAGATATAAATCACGCTCAGCAAGAACTTCTTCCAACTCTTTTTTTACTCTTTCTTCTGAATTCATACTGCAGCGAGCACACAAAGGTTGACATTCCACGGGATCACTTGCTAATGGAGAACAAAACCTTGCCAGGCTACACAGAGCACTCAAGGAACTCTTGCTATCATAAGTCAAAGAATGTATCATATCATCAGAATCACTCCGTGTTGCGTTATGCTCTACAGTCCCATTATTCCCACTCGTTGAATCTTTCAAAGAGCCAGCCTGGACAAACTTCCGAAGAGCGCGGAATCGATCATTAAATGATTCTTCAGGTGGTAATAGAACTAATGGGTAGCCGCAACATTGACAGGCAGGGTCCCAAGAGGATTTATCCCAAGCCACTTCAAAATCTACCGGTGGAACTACTTTTTTTGAGTCAACCATCTATATTACGTGGAATATTTCCTTCCTATAACTATAATACTCTCAGTTCTCAATATATTTCGAAGCAATACTTTTTGCTTTTTTTTGTCTAGATGAAGCAAAATGAGATATGGTCAATTGGGTTATTGAATTGAATCTAATCTCTAGACCAAATAATCATCTATAAAATATGCATAAAATATTTTCTGGTGATTCATGACCCGTGGAAGACTGGAAGAAGAATCATCTATAGGAATCGAATATGGCGGCGATGGCGCCACAACAACGCGATGATGACACGTCATCATCTGACTCGGTTTTCCGTTTTTTGTTTGAAAAGAACCGTGTCGTCCGTTGTCGATTTTTTGCTTGTGTTGTGTCTGTCTGTCAATAAAAAATACTTGGAGGATACGTTTATTTCTATTGTATATTCATTGTAACATTTCCCTCTTTATTCTTTAATATAACTAATGTAAAATGGCGTCCAAAGTTCTTGGAAATAGTAGAGGTGTTGGTTCATTGTGGAATCCAAATTCGTACCACTGGGAAGAAACAAATCATACAAAGTTCTCTATACAACTTCTTGAACACCTTTTCAAGTCTATTTCAATTGACTGTGGCGACGCGACGTGTCACATAAAGGAGGTTAGATACGTACGCGGTGATTCAGCAGTCAACATTCGCCGAGGGAAAAAAATTGCAATATTTGAGTTTGAAGCCCAGTTGCGATGGGAAGGATACTCAAAGTTAACCAAGAAAAAAAGTAAAGGCACAGTTGATATACCTTCAATTGTCCCTGAAGATGTTGAAGATGACGAATTTGAAGTTCATATATCTGGTGACTCTGGACCAGCTGCTACACTCATGCGAGATAAAGGAAGACGTGCAATTTACGCGGCGGTCAGAAATTTTCTCAAACGTTTAATGAGTATTGGTAATGATCATGCTGCAATAATAGCAGACAAAAGTCGTCGCATTGAAGCAAAAAAAAAAACAGATGAAGCAATACAGTTAAAAGGTAAAGAAAAATTAGCAATTGAAGAAAAAATACGTCAACAGGAAGCAGAAATCCTTGGTGTGTCCTCAATGGAAACAGAACGAAAAGCCGCTCTCCTTCCTTTGAAAAAAACAGTGAAACAAAAAAGTAATCCTAATCCGACTACCATTAAACAAAAGAAAACCCTAACCCTATTACCACCAACTCCACCTGAAAATTCTCAAGACATTGGTGATAAAATCTCTACAATTTCGATAGAAAATAAAGCTTTTGTAGCTGCTCATTCGGCTGAATCCGCTGCAAGTAAATTAATAAATCCATCTCCACTTTTTGCAACCAAAATATCTCAAATTTCCCCAACAGAAAAAACAGAAAAAACAGAAAAATCATTTCAGCTTGTACATTTTCAAAATTAAATTTCAAATTATTTTTTTTTCATAGTAAATTTTGTACCTAACAAAATATTTTACAAAACAAAAAAACAAATATTTTTTTCCAATACATGGAAGTCAGTGGAATGAAAGAAGTTTTCATTGGGAAAATGCCGATATCACAAAATGGGCTATTCAGACATTAAGAAAAAAAATTTGTAATATATCAAGCCCTAACCCTAGTCAAATATCAGTCACAAAAATTGAGAAATTGGAAGGTACAGCAGAATTTGCCTCAAGAAAAGGAAAACAAATAGTTTTATTTGAGTTTATTATAGAAGCCAGTTGGAACGGGAAATTATGTGATGGTAGTGGAAATATACTCGTTTCTACAAATGGAACACTTACCTGGAGAGAGTGTGCCCCAGACAATTTAGATCCAGACGATATCCATATAAAATTTTGCAGTGAAAATTCTTCAAATGCTATAAAACGGCTAGAAAATATCGCTTCTGTAAAATTACGCGCTAGTTTGTTACGTTGTGTTTGTGAATTAGAAAAAGATATGTATTTTGAATTTTTTTTTCAATTTCGAATTTATTTTTCGTACGAAAATTCGTACCTAACGATTTTTTTTTGAAATATTTTTCCAAAATACATACGTAATGGGAAATTTAGGATCTCTGAGTAAATTTCCTAAAAAGATCAGATCGCGCTCGCTCCTGTAAAAATGGAGCGATATAAACCGGTAATTTCGAAATTTCTATTCAAATTCTTTAGGCGCCATTTGTAATGCAGATGAGCATTATATTATGTACATTGGGATTCTTCGTGTCTCAAGTGAATTCAGGTGATGTGTTCAAGCCAATTAGTGCACCTAACCTTAATGGACCTTACTTGCGGAGTCAAACTCCTCATGCACCTTCAACGGGTAAATTTCCAACGTCCTTCAGTGAATACCCTAAAGGAGCAGAATATTTTGATATATATTCTCCAAATATCACGTCCTTATATTCGCAAGTATTTTGGAAAGGTTTAGCTCCTGTTTCCCTTCCAGATGAAATTGTGGCCCGATATGCTGGCAAGGGGATGGCAGTCATTGGCTTTGAGATGGACCAGGTCCGAAGAGGTTTCGACGGAGAACCAGACGTGAGTGTACCTATAACTGTAGCTTATAATCACCATTTTGAGAGTGTAATGATTGGTTCAAAAAATGAATTCAAATTTGCGGAATTTGATAGTCCTGAAGATCCACGATTACAAGAAATAAAATCCAGTAGAATGGGTGGACACGGATTACCAAGTGAGAAACACGCGTGGATAGTTGAGAAGAATGAGGATGAGATACCATCAACTTTACCTACAAAACAAAACTTTGGTGGTGCTAATGGTGGTGAATATCGATTATCATATCATGGATATGCTCCTGGTTTTGTCCAAGTGATTGAAAGTCCGCACTCATTCCAAATTACACCAATGCAAATTGATACTTGGGAAAGAGATAAAATGCCTATTTCAGGTCCGGCTCCATTTGTGTCTGGTCCAGTACCACGGAATAATCTGGCTCCAACAACAGGCCCAGATGCTTTATATTCTGGGTTACTTGAATGTCCTGTGACTACACGTATTTCTAAAGTGATTCATGGAAAATATTTACTTTTGTCAGCTGGTCCTTCTTGTATGTTTTATATGAATTTTTTTTTCAATTTTTTTTCATACGAAATTTCGTACCTAACGAATTTTTTTTTGAAATATTTTTTCACAATACTTGTGTGAATAATAAAGGATGTACTGTAATTAATACTCCAACTGAATGCTTTTCTGCTGCAAAACATATACTAAATGGTGATTCAAAAGCCAATACAAAAGAATTTCGAAATTCGAGTGGATTTGACGTAACAAAACCATTTGGATGCAGTATCACAATAGAAGAGAAAACTTCAGAAACTTCAATTATATACCATGTTTACTTTAGAATGAAACAAGTCAAGTATAATTTTAGTAATACAGTGTCCCCGTCCTGTGGATTTGTCGCTAACGGTGGTAAAGAATTATTCTTGGGTAACTCGACCTCTCTTGTAAATTTGTCAGTTTTTATTGATCCAACTAAAAACGACAAAGCTGTTCAAATAACACTTACTGGACCATCTAGTGTCTGGTTTGGTGTTGGTTTTGGCGCATCTAGAATGGGTGATGCACCATGGACCATAATTGTTGAACCAAATAGTAATGATATAAACAATTCTAATGGCTTTGTTGTCACAGAAAGAAAATTACATGATCAAAATCCAGGTATTTTACTCCAATCGTCCATTACAGTTGTTTCAACAAGTGTAAACAAGGGATTGTGTACAGTTGTTCTGACGCGAGCAATGAAAGGCATAACAAAAGATCATTTTACCTTTGATATTTCATCATCTTTATTAGCTACACTACCCTTTATTAATGCAATTGGTTCCACGGCTAAGTTGAGCTATCATAAAATGAAAACACCTTCTACAATATCGATACTACCAGTTAATTCAAAAGGAGTAGCTGGAACATGTGTTTGCCTAGGAAAACCACCGCCTTTTGGTTCGGCAAAAGGAGAGCTCAAGTATACACCAAGTTCGAAACAGCCTAATATTGATGTGGGTAGTGGAACCATAGTATTTCCAAATAAATGCACTCCAAAGCCACGATCAGATTTACTATCGATGAAAAATCCTACTTGTGATATACGGTCTTACACGGGTGGACAAGCTGCTTGTCACCACATGTTTTCTCTTTTAGATGCAGATCAAGATATTCCCTGGACAACACAACCATTAGAATATAACTTAAAGTTTAGGTTTTGGGTACAACCATATGATAAGTCATATCATACACAACTCCGGAGAGTGACATGGGGTATCGCATCTCCCGTAGAATATGATGTACCAAAGTGTAGCCAAGGTATTGAAGGTTGTTCTTTAACAGAGGAAGGTATATGGGTACATAAAATCACTGGAACATTTTCACCAGGTGTGGAGACGACAAGACTATCTGCAGCCCATTTTCATTGTCATGCGCCAAGTTGCCTTAGTATAAGCTTATACCTCTGTCCTCCAACTGTGGTCTACAGTGAAAACACAAAAGGCGTAGAAGTATGTAATGAAACTAATGCTACGTTGTTGTGTGAAGAAAAACCTGTTTATGGAAACCCATCCCTTAATCCAAAGTTTTCTGAAAAGGGATTTATACTTCAGCCACCGTGCTTGTGGGGTAGCCCTAAAGACGGTCTAGAAGCGCCACCAGATGTTACTGGAAGAATCCTTCACACTGTGAAATATTCAAATGCTACATATGCACATCATGGAGAAATGGCGTGGCAGCAGATGTATGTCTTCTAATTTTATGTTTTGGTCTTATGTGTGCACGACAAGATCAGGAGTTAGATAAAAACATTTGAAAGTAATAAATGTCTATAATAATGAAAATTTATAAGTTTTGTAAATATTCAAGTATCGACTATGTTTTTTTTGTACCATTTTTTTCACACACAACTACTACTAGTGTTCAATTCCACATTTATTTTCACCAACACCAGTGTCAAATTTATTACCCATTTCGGTATTTATCTTCAAATTCTTTTTCATTCTCAATCTACCCAATCTAGATTTATGCTTCAAAGAGTCCGGTGAATCTTCTACAACTTCATCTTCATGTATTTTTTCTATTGTTTCTTTGTTATTTTTAATGTTATTTTTAATACTTGACAAATATTTTTTCATTAAATCAGTAGGGTAGATCCGCTCGTTTTGCTTTACACTATTATTTTCCAATGCAATATTCAATACCGTCTCATCCACAGTTTGAAGTGCTCGTTTCCATCGATTTACTTCATGCGAAAAAAATTCTGCTTCATTTTTGTACTTAATAGTCATCCTTTCAGCATTCTCTGCTCTACTTACAGCTAAAGACAAAAGTTGATACATTTCCCTGAGCTTCCGACCGCTTTCTTCAGAATCTTTCAAGGCAATTGACAAATTTTGTTCCAAACTCTGGCAGACGCTTCTATGTATTTTGGAAAAATATTTGAAACAAAAATCATTAGGTACAAAATTTCGTACGAAAAAAAATCGAATTTAAAAAAACATAAAACGTACATGCTTTTTCTGTTGTAGAATAATCAATTCTTTCAATGACATTCGATTTCCAACACTTTCAGAAAGATTTTCTTCAGAAATTTCCAAATTATTTTCTATGCGTTTGCTAAGTTCTTCATCATTCAATAGTAAGGTTTCCACTTCTTCATCATTTAGTAGTACAGTACTTCGTGCTTCCTTTAACTCAACTTTAATATTTTGAAATGCAATATTGGTAGAAGTCCAATATGACTTCAAAGCATTACTTTGTGAAGTATTTGCACTTTTGGCTGCTAAAAATGCTGCATTTGCTGCGATAGATGCAACTTTAGTGGGGTCTTTGGTCGATTGAGTGTTAAATAAATCTGTGTAACGACTCTGTTCTATTTTTCTCCTAAATTGATGTGTTGCTAGTGTTGAACGTCGCCTTGGGATATCAACTGGATCTTCCGCGATTGCGTTCATGTTACTCTTTTTTAGAAATTTTGGTATAGGTTGAATTTTTCCTGGGAGAAATGATGTTGTGGTACTTGTTTTACCCATTTCCTTTGCCAAATCTTCGTCCCCGTGTTCACGTTTGAGTTCCGCTTGAAGTCTAAGGTGATATCGCATCAATTTCTTCGAATTGGGTGATAGAGGTGGAGGTGTATAGTTTGGTGGTGGTGGTTTTGACATTTTAATCACAAATTAGATTCAAATAATTTGTAAGTGTAGAGGTATAATTTTGTAGAGGAGCAAAATAGAATTATTCAAATTTGAAATTTGATTTGGCACGCGACAAAACGAAAATCCGTAACTGTTTTAGTAGTTTTTTGTATCACGTTTTTTATAGTATGTCACAAGTGCCTATCTACGTTTTCATATTGAATATATTTAACACATGAATAAAAATAACAGTAGATTTCAGTGCTGAAATGTCAGTTAATAGTTCAGTAAATCATAGATCAAACACAGTAGTTTGTGGCCAGTCTCGCCACACAAAAAAAAACGAAGTCAATAATGAATTGTATAGATTTGGACCTAATGGTGGGTTGATATCATTTGCTGCGCGTAATAGTGCCCGAAGACGTGAAACGCAGCACTCGTCTCTCGCAAAGACAGTGCTTCGGCGAAATGCAAGTAATTTACTCTTTAGTTCTGGTGATAGTAGTATGCAGAACCATGCTTCTCTTACAACGCTATCTATTGACTCAGAAAGTGACCTCATTAGAAATAAGACATTATCTCTCAGTAGAAATAAGACATTATCTCTCCCATCTAAATCTGAGCGAGACAAAGCGTCGTTAGCTTTCTCAGAATTAAGTTTACCCACTGAAGGATGGCGTAGACCACCATCACCTGATCCGCGAAAGAAAAAGTGGGGTAAAATGAAAATAAAACAGTATTCAAACCGACTAGAAAAATTAAGTAATATTGAAAATATGAAATCCACGAAAACAACTCATCAGGAAGCAATACATAAAACAAATAGTGACGCTAGTATTGGCGACAATTCGAAAAATCCTACAACGCAAAAGAATATAAATAGTTCCATTAGCAGTAGACGCGTCACAACCGAGGGATATCGAAAACATAAGAAACTACAACAAATTCATACTTCAAAAATTTCTTCAGAAAGAGATGATGCCTTTGAAGCCTTGTTTTCCGAATCTTTCAGTAGTGAAACATATAAAAATACTAGAAAGTCATCATTATCAAACCATACGCAAAAACCAATACAACATGTAAATATATCACCCCGAAAGTTAGCCAAGATAGATCACCCTAGTTTAAATATTAATTCAAATATTGATAGTATCTGTAAAAGAAAAGTATTAAAAAGTTCGGAGTTTCGTCAAAAACGGAGAAGTAAATTAAATCCCATATCAAGTGAAAATACAACTGATACATTGCATTCGGGAAAGGTCAATTTTAATACAAAAGCAAATATGAATAAGAATAGAAATGTTAATGGTGTCGCTTGGACAAATAATGAGAGAAATGTTACAAATAGACGAAATACAGAAAATGCCTCCAACGAAACCAGTGCAGATGCTTCTCTTGCGCTTCTTCTGAGTACACCTATATTTCGACCGTCTAATCGTAGGAGTAGTATCAGTGAAAATATTTCACTGCAACATGATAATAGTACTCAAAGTACCCTCTTATTTGATCCTCCTTCGCCAATCCGTAGACCAAGACGTAAAATATTAGATCAATCACCACCATCTCCGATTCGAACTTCTTCAAGTTTAACTGGAAATAGTACTGATGCAAAAATAATTACAAAAGATCAACATAAACTTTTAAAGCCATTGTCATCTCAAAATCGACGATTGATAATTTCCTCTTCCATTGATAGTTTGGCAAATAAGCCTAAACGTTCCGGTGAATATAAATTAACTTCTATACCTAAACTACCTAAATCTGTTCAACATCAAACCATTAAATCCACACCCCAATGGCTGCAGCAAACAACCTTTCAGAATTTGAGTGGTGAAGAAAAAAACACCGTTGAAGTTAATTTGGATGCCAAAATGAAAATTCAGAAACCTATTTGGTTTGATTGAGGTGTGCAAAACAATCGTTACATTGTAAAATCTTTCAATCGAATGAATGAATGTGTAAAGCTAAAGCTTGGAATAGTTAGAAAAGAGGAGTCAAGGCATGTATCTCATAATATGTAAGTAATTAAAGGTATATAAACACATACTTAAACGAAAACACATTTTTTTGTCCTTATTATCACTTTTAAATAGTAAGACCTTTTTTATTTTTCTTGTGGAAGATTCTCCGTCAATTATAATGTCGAAGGGGTTTGTGTTTTGTTGCAATTTTTGCTTTTCTGAAAGCTTCAGCTTTCGCTTTTCTGAATGCATCTTGCAGAGAAACATTTGTATCGCCAGAAAAATTGTTACCATTTGGTTTCTTCAATACAGACTCTGGCGAATTTGGTTGACTCGATTCGACTACCTTGTTAATCTCTCGTTTCAGGTGTGCTTTCAATTCTCTCAACTTTAGTGCTTTTTCTATCTGATCTTTTTCTGTGTGACTAAATGTGTTCGCTTCACTTTTATCCTTTTCAATTACCGCTTTGAATGCACGTTGTTGCAGAGTATTTAGTATCTCTAACTTTTCTGTCCAATCATCGAAATCGAACTTCTCATCTGCTTGTTTCATTTGATGTTGAACATTACTGTTTAGCGCAAGCTTCTTTGATATCATTTTCCTAGATGCACGTTCGTTTATTTCCTGTTGCATTCTGCGGAACTTACGTACCTCCAGCTCACACCTTCTTTTTGTATCAGCACATTGATATTGTAACTTTTTCGTTTTACTTTCTTGTTTTTGAGTTTGTGCTTTCATTGGTCCATCAAGAAGAAGAGTTTTGACTTCTTCCACTTGTTTCATGGGTAAAAGTTTCTTTTGAAAATCTGAATCTTCAGAAACTGAACGCAATGTTTTACTTACGTCTCGAGCTACTGACATAAACAAATGATGTTCTGCTTTGTTTAAAAGTTCTGCCGGGCATTTCATCTTGAAAAAGAATAACTGAATTTTTGTTATTGGTGTTGGGCATTGATCACTATAGTCAATCGCACGAAATCGAACCATGCAAAGCATTGCTAAACACAATATAAATGTGCCATACGTCATTGATCTAATATTTTTAAGTTCCTCGATATCAAAGTTAATTTGGGACCCATTTGCTTCATACGCACAAAGCAGGAGAAAAGTCTGCTTGCAAACATCACGAGGAATAATTGTTGGAATAATACCAAAATCCGATGCGAATTTAGAAAAGTCTTTCCATGCTAGTATTCCAGGATTTCGTTTTTTTGAGTCCCATCCTGCCTTGCCCACAATTCTCCTATGGATATCATTCGATTCGTTTCCAATGTAGGCATATTTTCGAAATATTTTATTCAAGGTTTGATTATGACGAAGAAAAAACTTTCTCACCTTTGGTTCAAATTCTTCCTTACATTGTCGTAAGTCATTGCGACCTTCAATTTCTAATTTAGTATATACTGAATTAGAATATATAACAGCTTCATCGTATAATGGAATGATATATTGGTGTAACATTCTTTTTGTTGCACTCTTTGGTGGGATATCTGGAAATCGTTTGCATGCAATATATCGCAAGGCATACAGGAAACTATCATAATTTAGCTTCTTTTTTTCGATGCAGCTCTTGTCTGTTTTCTTTTGGAAAGACAAAGCAGCGTAGAAAGTAAGCCCAAGATCTTCTAAAGCAATTCCACCGTGAGGTTTATTATTTATAAATCTATTTTTTATTAATTGGTTTGGTGATGCCATGTCAATATCACGAATCATTTTACACCAATTTGACATTCCAAGACTAAAATCGAATCTTTCGCCATATGAGCAATAATAACGAAAAAGGGATTGTAACTTCGATGATATATTTTTTTCTTCTTTCATGGCGTTATGTATTGTGAAAAAATATTTCAAAAAAAAATCGTTAGGTACAAAATTTCGTACGGAAAAAAAAACGAATTTGAAAAAAAAATAAAACATACATCATCATTTTGTTTCTTCGCTAATCGTTTTTGTAAGGTTGAGTGTAAGCAATGTATAAATTCGTGAAGTGTGACTTTGTTGTCATGTACGGTGAAACAATATTTCAGAAAAAAATCGTTAGGTATAACATTTCGTATGAAAAAAAAATATAAATTATAAATTGAAATGAATGATGAAAACGTACATGATCTACATCGAGAGATTTGAGCATTTCATGGGAACTATTCGTTGCCACAAAAAAACGTCGACTAGCATAAATCAGTTTCTTCAATGTTTCAGCCATTTCATGATTTTCATTTGAATGTAAAAAATTGTGAATATCTCGGGCTTTAATACAACCATCACTATCAAGATCTATGGCTTGAAAAATCTTGATTAACTCGCGTTTTGCAGGTGGTAGTAACAAAGTATGTACAAATTCGTGTTTTGTTATTAAATTACTATGGTTTATATCGAGTGCAACGTATAATTCGGAACCGGAATGTAAAGGTCTAGCTCTACTGATAAATCGATGAAGTAGTTTTCTATGTTTTGTATTTCTATAATTTCGAAGATATAAATGAAGATCGTGTCCACTTATTTGCTTGCGAATACCTTTTTGATATGACTCTAAAATTTCGGTATAGATAGATTCTAAAGTATGTTTTGCCCTTTCGTACTTACTTTTCCATTTGACATTTTCCTCTCCAGTTCCTGATATATGTATTTTGGAAAAATATTTCAAAAAAAAACTAAAATTTGTTAGGTACAAAATT
>LT636184.1:0-12900 GCA_900128565.1 Stramenopiles sp. TOSAG23-6 | reverse complement strand
TTGGAAAAATATTTCAAAAAAAAATCGTTAGGTACAAAATTTCGTACGAAAAAAAAACTTCGAAATTGAAAAAAAATAAAACATACATGACACTTATAACTTTAACCGCATAATATTTATCATCAGAATATCGTTCTTTGGATGGGGATACATTCAAACAATTATTATTACTAGCCCCATCAAACTCATCATTTATTTTCCTACGTTTACACAGAAACACTGAAGCAAAACGACCAAGTATTGTAAAAAAATATTTCAAAACAAAATCGTTAGGTACAAAATTTCGTACAAAAGAAAAAATTCATGATGTAAACGTACACGACCAATACAATTTAACAATTCGTACTTTTCATCAAAAGGTATAGTATGTGCAGCAATTCTCAAAGCACTCCACCATTCATCTCTAACTTCTTCTGAAGTTGCAAATATAGTCCGACAAAATCCTCCTCTTTCTACATGTATTTTGGAAAAATATTTCAAAAAAAAATCGTTAGGTACAAAACTTCGTACGAAAAAAAATTAAAAATTAAAAAAAATAAAACATACATCATTACTATCACCGCCTTCACGTTTAATACGAATACCCCATAGAATTTCAAAAGTTCCCATTGATATTTCATTTTGATCATTATATGATTCCTCATAATTGGTTTTTACACAGTTAAAGTCTGGTTCTGTAACAGACCTTCTTCGGCTTTTGTAAAAAGACCGGCTCAAAGGTATACTTGATGGAGGTATCGGAGGTTTTTTTGAACCCAAAGTTAATGACTTTGATGTTTTTGATGTTTTTGACTCTCGAGTAGACAATTTTTCACGTTTTGACTTTGAAATACTTTTCATCAAAGAAGAGCCTGTTCGAAAACCTCTGGCAGATGAAGATAATTTTTGATGTTTTCGTGGACTAAGACTAAAACCACGAACTGAACTAGCAAGTTTTGGGCCTCTAAAATATCCAGGCTCTCGTGTAATGATGCAAGTATCTAAAAAGTAAACTTTACTCGGAAGTTTGTCTGACGTGGTCCGATATTCGTAGAGCATATTATGGTGAAGAACATTGATTGTGAAAAATATTTTTCTTACAAAAAAATGTTAGCTACGAAATTTGGTACAAAACAATAGAATTGAAAGGATTCATGAACAACGTACATACCACCGTTCGTGCCACACATCAATATTAAATTTTAAAGCTTTCCTTGATCTTTTCCATAATCGACCTTCCATATAATTCCAACTATTAGTGTTATTATTTGTAGTATCATTTTCATCATTATTTGTATTATTATTTATAGTATTATTTTTATCATTATTTGTATTATTATTTATAGTATTATTTGTAGTATCGTCGCCTAAAATTGGAGGAAATACAGATAAGGTATTCTGTAATGTTTCATCTCCATCAACAGCAATGAATTGTTTATTTACATCAATAGGATGCTTTGTACCAGATAGTGAATGAATTACACCATTATCACATGATGTAGGGGTAGGGTTATTATCCAAACCATATTGAAGTAAATCAATACCATCTAATGCATGGTCCCTTCTTTTCTCCTCATATGCAGTATTGATTGCTTGTGGCCGTTTTATAGAATTTATAGATACACGAAAATTATTATTTCGTGTTGTTGAATTTGAAAGATAGTCATCATCAGAAATATTACTATATCTATTATAACTACGTGGGGATAATAAAGTATTATCATTATTTAAATCAACATGGAGACTATCAGGGTTAGGGTTAGGGTTAGTATTATCATTTAAATCAACATGGAGACTTTTTATTCCTTGGACAATTGGACTTTCATTATTTAAATGAATAGATTTGTTTCTATATTTGCTAGGATTATACTTACTACTCTGACGAAAATCTTCATCTGAATTGATTCTACAACTATCAACTGATGATGATTCATAAAATGTAGAATTGACACCTCCAAAATCGAAATCATGTGCCACTAAGTCTTCACTATCAGAAAATGTATTCGATAGAACACTATGACGGTGTAATGATTGTATTGAACTTCTTTTTCGAGATGAGGTGGAGCCTATACTATGACGACGTAATGATTTTTGTACAATTCTTTTTCCAGATGACGTG
Source organism: Stramenopiles sp. TOSAG23-6 (assembly GCA_900128565.1). Lineage (NCBI taxonomy): Eukaryota > Stramenopiles sp. TOSAG23-6. The sequence goes on along the minus strand of LT636184.1, from coordinate 10,802 downwards.
GAACTTACACTATGACGGCGTAGTGATTGTATTGAACTTCTTTTTCGAGATGATGCGGAGCTATGTCGTCTAAAACGAGGCCTCGAAGATTTTCGCATTGGTGTATTCTCGGTAGAATTTGAATGTCGTAGACGAAGCTTCAAACAGCTTTTCCCAATTTCTCGCCAAAATTCTTCTAATTGAGGTGTTTTATCCAAAAAATCTATAAAATCTTTAAAGTCTAATTCAGTGTCGACGTCAATACCTGCATTATGACATACCATGTCTACTGCCTGAGCACGTGAAGTTCGATTGTCGACGTCAACCTCAACAGACGGATTATTCATAGACTCAGTATACGATATATTCGTTTGGGGTTGTTTTTGATGAGAAGTGTCCGTTGTATCAAAATTCATTGTAGTGTAGTTGGCTGAAATTTCATCAGTAGTATTAGATTGAGCTAGGGCATCTGCTGTACTGTGTGATATATCTGATGATGTGGACAGATTCACCACATCGCATGCCTTAAACTCAAGCACAGATTTAGGCACATGAAAAAGCATCGATCGAAGTTCTTTGCCAGTCACTTTTCCATTTCCATCCAAGTCATAAATTTTAAAGATAAACTCAGCTTTTTCCTTTCGTGAACCCCGACAAAGTACCGCTAGACCAGCAAGGAATTCTTTGAAGTCAATACGACCATTACCATCTTGATCGAAACAATGAAATAATCTATCTGCATACAGTCCTGGAAGAATAGATGTGCCAGAGGAAAATAATTGCAAGAAAAGTTTTTTTTCTACACTCTGTACGTTCCTGTTACCAGAAATTAAAGTCAAACTTTTGAATATACGCATCAGCGTATTTAGCTCTACCTTGTCATAGTGCTTTCTCCATGAGGATGCAGTAGCTTCAAGCTTACTTGTAGACGAATGAAATATATTCCCCATATTTCTCTGTATATGACACAGGCACTAAATATCTGCGAACATGTCAACACAACCAATTTTCCAATTGTTTACCTCTTATATATATTATTGACCACTGTGCTGTCCAGTCATAAAATAGGTAAACCGTAAACAACTGAAACACAAATCAATGAAATTTTCTCAATTAAATAGAATACCCGATTTCGTGTTCGGTTCGTTTATNATNATATANTATTNAAAAAAANTCAAAANAAANTTGGTTATAATATAGTATTACAAATACATATCTCTATATGTTTCTTCAGAGTTGGCATATTTTTCATTTTTTTGCCACATCGATGACAGCAAAGATCTGACTTCAATAGTAACTTTGCTGCTACTTTATCAACAATATATCCTCCCTTCAGAGAGATCTCATCAAATATAATTTTTGGATTAACAAAAAATTTTGTAGTGAAACTATTCCAATGTTTTTTGTTTTTCAAACAAACAGAACTGAAATCTTGAGATATAATATGAAGATGTACCAAGTTCATTGATGGTATAGAATGATAGCCACAGCGAACCTGGTTCTGGGCAGTTTTGTCTTTNTTNATTTTTTTNGACANGATCAAAAGCATATTGATGGAAAGTTTTGAGGTTAGGTAAATCAGCTTTTGAAAGAGAACTAATTGTTTTTGCAGTAAGTAATGTTTCCTTTGGTATAAGCAGCAAATGTGTAGAAGCCTTGGGATATTTATCTTTGATCAATAGGGCGTCACCAAAATCACTAACAATCTGAGATTTGAGTTCAGCTGCCATTGGTTTCTCTAAATACCGATATAGAGCATTAGCCCAACCACCTATTCGAGATTTTACATTTTTAGTTGATTTACTACTCAAAGTGCTAACCTTGAGACGTTTAGCTGGGGGAGGCCGAGACGCATCATCTATGGACCGAATCATTGCGTTTTTTACTTTGAGTCTTTGTGACCGATCGCACGAGTTTAGTCTTGACTCAAGTTTGATTTGTCAAACCGGGGACTTTTTTGGCGATTTTTCGACAATTTGTACAATTCAAAAATAGATATTTGATCGATATTTCATACACAAATGATACCCTCACTCCCTACCCAGATTACTTGCTGATGGCTTAACAAAAAAATATTCTTTAAAATTGTAAGTAAAGAAACGGCAACATTTCTTACAATCATTGAAAAGGCATTTTTGAAATCAAATGATAAAGTAAAAACGGGAGAGCAAATTTTAATTTGGGAAAAAATTAAATAAAGAAATATAAAAAGTTTTTAAATAATTACTCTGGAGTTGAATTTTATGGAATCGATTCAATATTATTACTAACTTCTGTTTCATTACTATCATCTACAATAGCATCGGCAACAGCAGTACTAAATGTAATGACCGGCTGTCTACAAGAAGGGCATTCATTTTTCAATTGTAGCCATTCACTAAGGCATGATATATGAAAATTATGTCGACATTTAAGTTTACACAACTCTTCGCCTACTTGAATAATTTCCATACATATACTACATGTACTTTTTTCCAAGAAGTAGGGCGAATCATTAGCTACAGTAACTGTATCTAATTTTTGTATATCCTTTTTTGAAAGTCCCCTACTACTCGGTCTACCGTCATCTCTTCCTATATCAACTGTAACAACAGGTGGAAGTATACGCATAACTTCATTAAGACTTATTAGTTGTATACCATTATGAGTACTCCTATGGGAATTCGCTGCTCCATCATTGCTATGATATTGTCTTACTAAACGTTCGTATCCTTTACGAACCCGAACTGCTAATAAATACAAAAATACAATCAAACATAGTAACGGTATATAGTAATATATATGCGACAGTGGGTGAATAACAAAAGAAAAGGAGCATACATCACCATTGCTACCTTTAGTTCCACAAGCTCTGTCACGTTGCTGTAAGCTAAAAGATTTCAGAAAATTCGCCGCTTTTATGTTTTTATCCTTTATATTCTGCTCCTCAGATGTTTTTATACTTTTAGAAATATTTGAGTCGATATTCTCCAAGATATTCCAACTTGCATACTCTGCAGAAGCAGTACATATTAAAGCTTTCATTTCAGTAGAATTACTTTCTGACGTAGTCTGAGAATTACAACCATTTCTTCTGTATTTCTTTGAAATATACGAAGTATATTTTGAAATATTTTCGATAGTTACACCATCCTTCATTATTTCATCATTATCATCACTACTAATGACAGAATTCTTTCCACTGTCGAAGAGGGGAAATCTATAATCAGTCCAACCTTCACTGACATATGCAGTCGGTGCATTTTTTATTTTCTGGGCTTGACTTGAATCATATGAAAGCTTTAATAAATTTGCTACAGTGTAGCCTTTTAAGCACAATTTAAAATCATTAAAAACCTTTTTACTTGATTGTTTTGAAATACAAGTTTTGAGTCTGTACAAATTTGGTACGCTATTATGATTGCAATTATCTGATCCATAGACACAAGTGAGAAAGTCTAAAAATTTAATGTTTCCTTCAGTTGTAAAGCTCGACGAAGAGAGAATTTGCTGCTGGCATAAAATATAGGCGTCACCTTCTACTCCTTTTGAACCAAAACTTTCTGAAAACCCCATAATAACATTACCAGAACCAATAAAATCAAGTTTGAGTCGCACAGTGGACGCATATTGTCGTAGTACTGGAATTAATCGGCATATATATTTAGCAGACTTTTGGCAAAGAGACATTGCATAGACATGAAATGTCATATATGGAGCCGGTACATGCTTCACTAAAGTATTTGTGTTTTTAGCTATCGTAGAGTTACAAGTATTTATAATACTAAATATGCTGGTGTGGTTATTATTTTGAGCTTTCCAGTCAACTTCTACAAACTCATTTTCACGACGAAAGCTAGAACTAATTGTTTTTTCGTACCAACTGAAAAATAGTACAACTGTGAAAAAGCAGAGTACCCAAAATCCTCCACGAATCCTTGCACGATTAAGATCATCTCCAGTACTAATTTGGATTCTATGATTATTAGTCATGCTTACTTATAGTATAATGTAATCAACATTTTGAATTGAAGAGACTTTTTCGTATCTCATTTTTCTCCACTGCAACAAAAAATATCGTATCCATATATAGCGACGGTTTCAAATTCAAAAACGTGTTAGGGTTAGGGTTAGGAAGATATACCTCTATATAGTATATAGTAGGAATAATACCTATTTCTGCAAAAACACTAGAATAAAAATTATGAATCATAGATTGTACTTTGTTTTTATATAAATAGAATAAAAATGTTTCATCGACTACTATTATATTTTGTTGGAAAAATTTCGAATGTAACATAGCATATTTTTTCACATTGTCATTTGCTCGGAACAAAAAATGTGTTTTTAAACCTTTTGAATTTTGTTCTTCAGTGCAATTAATGTATTTATTATGTATTCAACATACATATAATACATTTATGTGAATATTTCTAGGATAAATATAGTGAATAATCTATTTTCATCCACCGCCACCCTTATTTAGATCAATACCAACGTCACTAAATGTTTTTTGGTTTTTACCGCCAAATTCATGCAAAGTAGGCTCAGATTTCCGGGGTGGACCTCGAGCCTCACGCATATCAACGTTTTCTTTCCTATCACTCTTAAATTCTTTAATGATCAATTCTCGTTCCTTGGCAATCAGATCGTGTCGACTCGTTTTTTTTCGAACGGTTTTCACTTTACCAAAGTGTTCACAGAGTCTATGCACCATTAAAAGTCCATGTCTAACCCGTCTTATCTCAATGGCATGAATGTCTGCATCTTCAACGTTTAGGATTAAATTTCTATCTTCATCAAGCACAAAGCCAGATGCTATTAAAAGTGATTCGGCTCCAGGAACGGGCCAAAGTTTGGCCTTCAAAACTTTGTTATCTCGTTTTACTTTACGATATTTAGCATCATCAGGAAACTTTGCTACATTTGAAAGCAGCTTACGGAGAATTTTTGCAGCTGCTCTAGCTGCAGCTCGATCATTGCTTTTTCGCAAGCTGTTTATTGCATCTTCCATCAATTTTGTAACTTACAAAGCGGTATCTCTATTAATACTAACTGTTTGCGTGTGCGAATAGTATTCTGAATTTGAGGGATAAGATTTTTTTTTTTTAAACCATTTTTTTTGACAGTTTTTCAAAAATTATTCTCCTCCAACCGCCAACTGTGTCAGTCACATTTCACTCTCTCGTCTTGTCTCTTGTAACACAAAACACACATTGATTGATTTCATAAATAATGGTAGAAGATTATTACAAAAAGTGTATCAAATGGTTCAAGCGTAAACATATAAGAGAACCGACTCCGGCAGAGCTTGGAGAAATGTTCTTTGCTGCTAAAGCGTTCAAAAGATGGGAAGAAAGAAGGGCTCAAACAGAATGGTTATCGACAAACTTAAACAAAGATGTGAAGAAAACTGATTTCATTCAGTTATCTTTGGACCCTTCAATAGCAAGAGGATCTCCCGGATATGTACAAGTACAGGAACTAATCATTCGCGGACGTATTATACGAAGTACTAAACTTGGTTTGTTCACAAATGAGCGCAAGGATTCGCAAGAGCGTCAGTTGTTACCACCTTTTGAGAGGCTTCGAACGATAAAAGATTATTCGTTATGTATTTTCGTTGAGATAACACCGGATGACTTAAGCAAATTCTTTCCTCGTAATTCAACACTGTCAATGTACCGTCGATATGGCTTTTTTTCGATAATTGTTAAATTCGACCACAATTCTAAAGAGTTAAATGAGACTTTCACTTACTCACAAAAGTCAGACACATTTATGAAATCTGACAGATCACGTTTACCTTTCGATCCATGTAATAATCCAACATATGATGCGCTGAGACATAAAAGTATGATTGATGCGTTCACAGATCTAAACAGTGTGAAATATTTTGGAGGTGTTGAAAAAATGTCTCAATGTGCTGCTTTAAAGAAAATTCAAAGTGTTTTTGTTGATGCTGCAAAGCAACCATCTTATCGAAAGTCTAGACTTGTACAAGGTTGGATTGGAGCTGGCATCCCATCTTATCGAAAGTCTAGACTTGTACAAGGTTGGATTGGAGCTCGCATCAAAGCTCATTTTCGCCGTGCGGATAAACTTGGTATTGATGAGAATGAACTCATATTGTATGTTGAAGAATGCTACAACTCGAGTAAGAAGTCAATCAATGACAGCAGTGATGTTGTAAAAGTGAATGTAAAAGTGAATTTATGTAGTCAGAGTCTGTCAAACAATACCAAGTTGAAGGACAATGTTAAAAAGAATATTCTCAAGAGAATTTCTTCTCTGTACAAATTTTCAAAAGGAAAACAACTTAATTTCGAAGATGTTATTGAGGTATACAAGAAAATTGCAAAGATGTGGAAAAAGCAAAAGATAAATCCAAAAAATCCATCTACTGTACTAAGTGGTAAAAAACGAAAAAAACAGTATACTACTACACCTGCTGAAAACCAATGTGTTGCTGGTTTATTATTTTTCAATCGAATATCAAATATTTCAAGTTTTGATGCTAAAAAACAACGTTGCTGATTCATTATTTGCCAATGAAAATTCTAATATTTTATACAACACTAATTTTGTGTGATTTTTATATATATAGGCTTGGAATATTATTTGAAGGGATGATTTGAAAAATTATACATCTACAGTAAGTACACTAGTAATTATTTAATAAATTCAGAAATTCAAAATTTTTCAAATTTCTCATCTGAAAAATCATGCACATGCGCGAACGAAATTCGAAATTTTCTTCGAATAATTATTTCCAAAACACCTATAGTATAGCAATTGATTTTGTCTTCAAAGAAATTTATGATTGGCTGAGTCTTCTTCAAAGAATATTATATGGGTTGCAACAACTCAAAGACACTACAGCAGGCAGTGAAATCTGGAAATGCTAAAAAAGTGGAGCACCTACTAAAGACTACAAACTGCAATGCTGCATGGCGTGACCCCGATGCTTTAACTGCTGGGTCTCGTGGTAATACTGCATTTCACGTATTATGCACGTTTGGAAAACGAATGGCGGATGCAGAAAGGATGAAAATAACACGTCAACTTGTAAAGTCCGGTGCAGATCTGGATGTTCGAAATGATCTTGGTGCGACTCCATTAATGGTTGCTTGTGCAAATGACCTTGCTGATATCGCCACATACTTAATCCGATGTGGAGCGTCAAAGAATATGAAAAATATAGCTGGTGTAACGGCATCAGGATACTGTAACCCTGGCGATGATAATGATTGTGCTGCAGTACTTGAGGAAACACAATGTATTCCAGGTTTCAGGAAATATATTCTGCCTAATGGATGGAATGAAGTATACCCTGGTCAAGGTGCAACACCGTATTTTCAGTCTTCTGAAGGGAAAATTCAAAATGAACCACCACCATCTAGTCGGGTGAATATATCTTCTTCAACACTNAGAGAAGCCAAGAAAACTTGTTAATAGCTATAAATGAATACTANTTTTAAGTGAATTCATATGAAAAGTGATCTTTCACATTTTGGGTTTTTATTATTCTATATCAAACTTGGTTTTTGATTCTTCTATATCAGACTGAGAACCAGTTTGTTTTTTTATATCCATATCATCAGTATCACAAAAATCGTTGCCCCAGAGGGGTAAAATATTATCAACGATGTCAAGTTGTGATAAAATGGAAATGTCGAGTTTTACCTTTTGTCCCTGAGTGTCTCGACAGTTAGAGCCTTCATTGAGAATACCACTATTTATTTCAGTTTCACTATTTCTATCATTTTGTATTTCTGGTACGATGAGTTGAATCATTTTCTGAAGAGTTTTGATTTTAAACTCGGAAACTGCCAACTGAGCATTGTACTCTTGGAGCTCTTTTTTACCAAGTAAAATCTCTTTTTGAGCTGCTTTTAAAGCTTTATTGACTTTATGTTGCTCTTTTTTTATAGCTATTCGTTTTTCTGTAATTTTATTATTTCTGTGAGATGAAATATCAGTACTACCATCATAAGATGAATAAAGATAAGCGGAATCTTCATCTTCACTGCTAGAAAGTGAATTATTCATTTTATCAAATTCAGCTGTATTGCTTAAAGTAAATATATTTGGTATTCCGGTAACAGTTGGAATTGGCATTGTTGAAAGGTTTTTCAATTCTTTTTCAGCTGCAATAAGTTTACGTCTCATTAATTTAGAATACGTTTCTTTTTGCTCACATTCATCTAATCCAAGCTTTGACTCTACATTCAACTGATTAAGGTTTTCTACGTTGAAGCCTTCGTCAATGAGTATTTTAGTTGAAATTTGCTTCTTGGAGATATTTCGAGTTTTGTTCTTCCTACGTCGATAATTCGTTAAAGCTCTATTGAAATCCTCGTAAACGACAAATATATTGTTTTCAATATTGTTTAGGCGTAACTTATCGTCGTCGTATCCTGAGATTGAGTCTATTGAGTGAAGAAACCCATCAACTTCGGTTGTATTGAAAGAAAGTGAAGGAGACATCTGGTGCAGTCGAAGCTGTAAATCTACTACATTACTTAAGAAACCTTTACGAGACTTATCTAATGTACGAAAGACATCTATATTTCGAAGTCTGCTACCATTCTTCTTGGAAAAATTATCGATGCAGCTCCATATATTTTCATAAGTATCCAACTCTAAGTTTGAAACTTGATCAACAGTTTTTGCTTGGTTAGCGATACTGATTGGAGTTTCAACTTTACGCTTGCTCATACTCCCTATGCTTACTGATAACTGCGGTGCAGAAAATTGACCTCGAGAAGCCTGCATCTTGGTAAAGTTGTATTTTACTCAACCTAAAACAATCAAAATTATTAGATATATTATTGATGATATCAATATTTAAACAAACACGAGAAGATACGGGTATCGCTATCTATCGAAGATGCTAACCCTAACCCTAATAATAATCGGATGTGATATTATATTGCGTGATATTGCGATTTAGATTGGTTAAATTCAAATCATTATTTATCAAAAATTAAATTAATATCAAAAATTAAAATCAAAAATTATTTTTATTCAATTCTACATCCCTTCTTCTTTTGACACTCTTTTTTGTGTGTACTCTTCCAATGTATTTTCTGACACTTCTTTGAACAATATGCCACAGCCTTACACCGACTACAAACAAGCATTTTGGAGTTTTTACCCTCTTTACCACATGTAAAACATGTTGCTTTGCTGAGTGCAATTATGCAACTCTTTGTTTCATCATATTCTGCATCATTTATGTGCTTTTCTGCTTTTGCATTCCACTTTGCTGCAGTTTTCAAACATTTTGTGACACCAAGACCATTATAATAAGATAAAGCAAGATAGTACTCTGCCTCTGTAGACCCTTGATTTGCAGCTTTTGTAAACCATTCAACAGCAGTTTTATTACATTGAGTGACACCTATACCTTCTGCATAATATAAACCAATTATGGACTGTGACTTCATATGGCCTTGTTTTGCAGCTTTTGTATACCATTCAACAGCAGTTTTCAAACATTGAGTGACACCCATACCCCCCCCCCACTAGTGTCATGAAATACACCAAGATCATACTGTGCTTCCATGTGTCCTTGATTTGCAGCTTTTGTATACCATTCAGCAGCAGTTTTATAACATTTAGTGACACCTTGACCATACTCATACAATCGACCAAGTTTATACTGTGCTTCCATGTGCCCTTGATTTGCAGCTTTTGTAAACCATTCAGCAGCAGTTTTATAACATTTAGTGACGCCATCACCTAACACATAGCATATACCAAGTTCATACTGTGCTCCCAAAATGCCTACATTTGCAGCTTTTTTTAGAAATTCAACACCAGTTTCACAAGTATCATTTGCATAATGTACTACAAGTGAGGACTGTGCGTTCATATGGCCTTGATTTGCAGCTTTTGTAGCTTCTGCGACACAACTACCTCTACGTTCTACGTATGACTACGAGGCGACTAGTACCACTGGTCAGCTATATTTATTATCGAAGATTCTAACCCTAACCCTAGCCTAATAATCAGGAAGACTGGTTATTGAATATTCAATATTCGATGTGATATTGGTTAAATTCAAATCTAATCATTATTTATCAAAATTTAAATTGATATCAAAAATTAAAATCAAAAATTACTTTTATTCAATTCTACATCCCTTCTTCTGTTGATATCTCCTTTAATTTCTAACCTAGAGAGTACAGAGATTTTTTTTCTTTACACTTTACATCTACATATTGCACACAGACTTAGTAATTCAAATTGCTTCAATTTATTTTTATCCGCTTACACTTTGTGAGTTGCGACACTCTTTTTTGTGTGTACTCTTCCAATGTATTTTCTGACACTTCTTTGAACAATATGACACAGCCTTACACCGACTACAAACAAGCATTTTGGTGTTTTTACCCTCTTTACCACATGTAAAACATGTTGATTTGCTGAATGCAATTATGACTCTCTTTGTTTCATCATCTTCTACATGTTTTATCTGCTTTTCTGCTTTTGCATTCCACTTTGCTGCAGTTTTCAAACATTTAGTGACACCTCGACCATTCAAATAACATGCACAAAGATTATTCTGTGCGTTCATGTCACCTTGTTTTGCAGCTTTTGTAAACCATTTTATAGCAGTTTTCAAACATTTAGTGACTCCAATACCACGCTCATAAAATACACCAAGATTATTCTGTGACTTTATATCGCCTTGTTTTGCAGCTTTTGTAAACCATTTTACAGCAGTTTTCAAACATTGAGTGACACCCTCACCATTATAATAAGATATACCAAGAAAATACTGTGCGTCCCTAAAGCCTTGATTTGCAGCTTTTGTAAACCATTCAGCAGCAGTT
>LT636183.1:0-12943 GCA_900128565.1 Stramenopiles sp. TOSAG23-6 | reverse complement strand
AATATTTTTGTTAGGTACAACATTTCGTACGAAAAAAAAAAATTGAAATTGAAAAAAATAAAACATACGTCATTACTCGAAATTTCTGGAGGTTTCTCATACGCAGATATTTTTTCCCAAACTTTTTTGGTTTTACTACTTGCTTCCTCTGCCAAGTCAAGGCCCTGGTGTACCTCTTTTGCACTTGAATCAATCTCTGCTAAAACATTCATAATTTCTTTCACAGCGAGGAAATTATTTGAAAATTTTGCCTTGAACTTTTCACGAACTACACTAATTTGTTTTCGTACATAATCGCGCTGTCGAATGGCTTCGTTAAAACGATCCACAAGATCTGCTTTCTCTTGATCATTCTTTATTAATACATCTTTCATTTCATTAAAATGTTTCATTTTCATATCAAGAAGTGCCATTTCCATTCGGTCTTTTTCGTCCCACTCTTTTTTCAACTTTTTCCGAATATCCTCTAGAGCCGTATCTTTAATACGTNTCTCAATTTCAAGTTTTTTCTGACTAATTTTTTCGTTTAATTCTTTTATTATTGTATTCGTATTGATCAAATTTGTTTTCATTCGAGTAGTAGAATTACGAAGCTGGTTGAAGTCACCCCCCTCAACATCCTCTTTGTTGACGCAAACGTAACTGCCTAATATATTTGACATTATTGTAAGAAACTCTTCCCAGTCAACCCGACCATCTAAATCTTTATCCATTTCTGCAAGTTGTTTTTGAAATACACTGCGTTGCATCTTGATTTCAAGTTTCTTCAACAATGCCATCATTTCATCGACATCAAGGAAGTATTGTACTCGTTCGAATTTAACGTTGGTATTGGCGTCTTGAAACAATTTATGTAGCATTCCAACTCCAATTTTATTTTTGACTAATGTCCTCAAATCTGATAAAGTAATCGTTTCCCCATCTCTAGAAGTTGCATATGCCAATTTGATCATGCGATTCTTTTCTTCTGACGTCTGAGAAATGTCAGTGCTCTCTATACACTTTGCTAACTTTTCTATTGCCATTCTTCCGCTCTGAAATTTGTTAAAATTGAAAAATTTTACAAGAGCAGCATCCTGAACTTTCGAAACATCCTTTGGTTTGACACCTATATTAACCCTAGTGTAAAGACTATCCATAACTATAAAATATTTTCTGTGGTGTATTAACTGAGTTATTTCTTGTATTTTCAAATCCGTCGGTGTTATAGAAAACTAGACGAGGATACTTCTACTAGCTTAGTGTTGGCTACTATAGGCTACTTAAATCAAATTTCACAGAACCGTTACTTTTACCCGACGCGTGACATATCGCAAATTCACTTTGAGCAAAACACGAAATATACCTGTGGTTGCAGGTTTCGTTTTTCGTGTAAAAGAACTCAAAAAGAACTCAAAAAGAACAAAAAAAGAACAAAAAAAGAACACTCTGGCAGTACAGTTCTGTGTTCGAGGAACTAAGTTCAACATTTTGAATTTTGCGCACAGAAATTTTCGACTCTACATAAAAAAATAAAAATAATTGTAATATTATCACTCTTTACTCTCCTTGGCGTTGTGCTTTGTGCAGACGTCGCCCACAACGAATACGATCTTGGGGAAATCATTTCACAGCATACCCATTGTCGTAAAGTTGGTGGTAGCAATGAACGATGCCAAAGTAGGCTAAATGAACTTTCAACTGCTTTGCAAGAGGGTGCAAACCCTAACAATATGGTTCCTAACAATATGGGTCCCTACCCTGTAATGTTCATGACCAATGATCCCGCAGTTGTACAACTTTTACTTGATTATGGAGCTAATTACGGAGCAACCGCGACTGCACGTGAACTCATTCCAGAAATATATTCTTGGGGTTTCGATATGCGCACTGTTTATTGGTGGACTCAGGTAGGTGATACAATGTATGACATTGTAAACAGGAGAATACGAAAAGCCGAGGAAACTTTTGACGAGTTGAATTATACTGATATCGGAGATCTTGTTAAAGCTGAACTCGCTGAGAAAGAAAATGAACTGCCAAACATCGATTCAACTATCGACAGAAGTGAGGAAAGTGTATTGGACAGAGCAACTCGAGTTCGCCAAGCCTTCATTGATCAAGGAAGACCTATAAAATTGGTTCTCTGGACCAAACTAGAACAAGTACTCGTTTTGGTTAAATTTTTGGAAGATGCTAAAGAAATTCGGGATATGATTTTGACTGCGTTGAACAAAAAAAAGCTAGCCCTTGCCATGTTAAGTCAATTTGGTATTGGCTCCGAAAATGCTGGCGGTGCAACAGTCACTCCAGACTTTGATCTTCTTTGGCAAGTATCAGATGATGTGAAACCTTGAATTGATTTTGAAAACTGAGAAACATTATTATATTATATAATAATCTATAAAAATCCAAGATTTCGAGTTTATAAATTTGTGTGTTTTGTACACTATTCGCTTACTACTTTGCGCTCAATCTAGATCGCTTAGCACAAGGTAAATTAATCGGAAGAAACAGAGGCAAAGTAAAACCATTACGGCAAGAAAACCGATCCAGCCGCCCCCGACATACGTGACGAAGAAGTAGCTGATGGCAAAGATGATAGCCAAGACGGCGTAAAAGGAATTGACAATCCAGTGAGGCATAGGCGCCGATCCACGGTAACGATCCATCGAATCTTTTGCTTATACACCGTGGAGAAGAAATGTCAGAAACCCTCGCTATAATGGAACACGGATGGAATGGATCACGGTATTTCCATGGCTTTAATCTTACTTCGTATTTTGTGAAGATATCTGAGATCTACAGTATGATTTTCGCCCTTTTTGATTTTTTTTTGAGAGATTCAAATTTCAAAAGATTCAAAAAACGGCTATATTATCGCTAGGGTTAGGGTTATTCAAACGAGCAATTTAAATTGAAATTGAAATTTAATTCAAATCTCAATCTGAAATGTATAACTAAAACGTCGCAACTCTAGCATTACAATTACCCATGTCTCATATGGTTATCATTTAATAGTTCTGTTATGTCGACTCCTGATGCAGAGTTACAAGAATCTCTCTTCAGTGCTTGTTATAATTGTAACAGGGAAAAGATACTTGAATTAATACGTCTTGGCGCTGATGTCAATATTCAGAGTGATTTGGGCTGTACTCCACTACACTTAGTTGTTGCAAAAGGTCAACTAGGTGTGGCAGAAACTTTATTGTCATCTGGTGCTGACGCACATGTAGTCACCAAAGACGGGAGCACTCTGCTACACTGGGCATGTAACCATTTACATAATGAGAGAATAGTTTCGCTCTTACTCGATCACGGAGTACATTTAGAAAGTAAAAATAAAAATAGTGAAACATCTTTATTATGGTCATGTGGTCTGGGTAATTTTGGTGTAGGTCATAAACTAATTAACTCTGGCGCATCGGCTATATCAAAAGATATTTTTGGGCAAACCGCGTTGCATTGGCTATGCTCTATCCGGAAATTGGAGCATAGTCTAATAAATAAGAATGAAATGGTTAACTTTGCGAGATCTTTAATTTATGCTGGGGTAAATGTAAATGCTATTGATAGTAATGGTAAAACGGCACTACATTGTGCCTTCCTCAATGATAATGAAACAGCCTGTTCATTTTTGATTGCTCATGGAGCCAACGTAAAAATCCTAGATAATAAGGGTAAAATGCCTTTCGAATGTACGTTTTATCAATTTCAAATTTATTTATTTTTTTGGTACCAAATTTTGTACCTAACGAATTTTATACAATTTTTTTTTTTACAATACATTGTCTATGGAAGAAAATATCTCTAGACGAAGTCCTAATATAATGAAAGTGTGGTGTTCTACAAATAAAATTGAAGAAATTAGACAGAGGAATAAATTAATACAGCAATTAAAGGATGTACCAGGAAAAGACTTTTTGCGTATTGCGAGAAATGGACCTGAATGTTTCATTGTTTTCCAATTTCGATTTTTTTTCGTAGCAAATTTTGTACCTAACAAAAAACATCAATTTTGACATATTTTATGAAAATACATGATAAAATGACAAAAGATGAATTCGTTATTGTAATTTGCCAAATAACAAAAATGACAATGGAAGAAGCGGATATTTTATATACTATAATTAATGTAGATAGTACTGGTAGTATCGATTGGTCATATATTTTAGATTATATTCACAATGATTTCAACATTTCAGAGAAGTCTTTATTAAATATATATGATTGTTCAATTAAAAAAAAGTCACCAAACAAAAACCTTAACCCAAAAGCATATCCGAAAGAAAGAACAATAACAAAGAGTATAAAGAATCGTTCTCCCCATATAATGTATACTAGTACATGCATATCATCTCCCCATACACCAATAAACGATGTTACTGTGCCAATACGATACAAATCAAATCAAGATATTTCATCCCCCCATACACCAATAAACGATGCGGTAGTGCCGATTCGATACAAATCAAATCAAAATGTACATCACACTCAAGGCAACCCTACTATATTATTTTCAGAGAATAATTCAATTCTCCCACCTCGTCGATTTCCGTCACCGTGTACTACCCAAGGATACCATCATAACCCAGTAATAGAGAATATTTTTTCAAATACGAGACATTCTAAATGTGATACATCTGAAAATTCATTAAGTATAGATAATAGAGCAACCAAGCATCCTCGTCTAATTGATGAAAATAAAGAACAAGAAATATGCGAAGAACAGCCACGAAATACTGATATACTGACATTTAAATCTCCTAAACCAAAATCGAATCGAAGTTTCTGCAAAAGTAATAGTACCTTAAAAAATAATACAGATAATTATTCTATTGCAAAAGATGCACCAAAAAATAATACAGATAATTATTCTATTGCAAAAGATGCATCAAAAAATAATACACAACAAGAGACAAAAACTAATATAGAAAAAGAGATTGCTGATACATTACATGCAAAGTTTCTATCAGAATTCAATTCTAAATTTGAAATTGCAAAAATCACTGAAGCGAATTTGAAGCAAGAAATGAAAGATTCTGCCAATCGATTTCGTGCCGAAATATTTCAATTTCAAACCGAAATTGAGTCTAAAACTTCACGAGAGAGAGAGGCGGTTGATGTACAATGGGATAATAGGAAATCTGAAATTGAAACAATGATAGAATTAGCTGCTGAAAAAAATAAATCTGAAATTGAAACAATGATAGAATTAGCTGCTGAAAAAGATAAACTATACGAAACCTATAAAGAAGACACAGAAAGTAAATATAATGTAGAAATCAAACAACTTCAACTAAGCCTAGAGAAGAATCGAAATGAACTCAGAGATACTTCTATAAATTTAGAAAAAATTACTTTGGAAAAAGAATCTATTGAGAAATCTTTGAATGAGGTAGTTCTACAGAATAATGTAGTAAAACGAACAATCAATGAAGAAACGCAATTGCAAGATTTAACTCGTAAATTTGAAGCTGTAACATCAGAAGTTCTATTACATCATCGTACACAATGTAATGTTGATTTGAAATTTGCCGAAGAACAAATGTACGAACTAATGAAGCAAAATGAACAAGAAAGGTATGTTTTCAAAAATGTTTTCGTAGTAAAATTTGTACCTAAAAAACTTTAAATTTATTTTTTTGAACCAAAGTTTTCAACTTAACAATACAAAACATTTTTTACTATTTTCCAAAAATACATATGTGAGATTAGCGAAGAAAATATCTTGGAAACTAAACTAAAACAATCCCTGGATGCATTACATGAAGAATATCAGACAATACAAGAAGAATATCATGAAATGAAAATTGAACATTCAAAGTCTAATTTAAGTTTGGAAAAATTGGAATTGACTGAAGCAAAGATTGTTTCTGGCATAAATACTGGCAACCTTATTCACGACAAAAAACAACAAGAAAAGGATCTGGAGATATATGAACATCGCCAGGAAATTCTCGATCTGTATGGATTATTGCGTAGAACATCTAGTCAATTAGAAAGAACTAAATTTTCTTTTAGTCAAGCAAAAATAGAATATAAAAATAAGTGTTCAAAGTACAAAGGAAAATTAGAAGCAGCTGCAATCGTGGTTCAAAATTTACAAAATGACATATCCAAACGGCAAATACCATTAAATAGTTCAAACAATTCACAAAATGAAATGTCCATAAGTCAACCGCCGTCGCATAGCCCAAAACATTTACAAAATACTTCATCACAGACAGAATCAGTCGAAAAGAATGAAGAATTTTTGGGAAATGTCTCGCAAATGAATTTATTAAAACTACAAGAAGAACTTCACTTCTTAAAATGCGAAAAAAATGAATGGAAAATTGCGTTTGACGACGAGATGGAAAAATACTCGACTTTAGCTGAACTGGAAGAACGATCGATTCAAAGTAGAATCGCAAATGAGTTAAATGTGGAATATAAAGAAAGTGAATCTTTCAATATAGATCAGCTCAAAGATACTGAAATCAAAGCAGAAAATATTCTGGAGTCGGCTTGTAAAGAGTTTGAAGCGTTTGCTTATTCAGAATTAGAAAAACATCTACGAAGGAAAATTGGGCATGCTCAAAAGGAGGAGATGTTACAACGAATATCTCAACCTTACACTAATCCTGTAAATGATACAATAAATAGAATTTGTTTAAAAGAAGAAGAAAAAGAAAGTGCGGATGAAACAACAACAGACATTGAAATGAAAATAATTACTAAAGATAACGCTGCTCTAATTCAAGAGTTGAAAATAATGACATGTAATGAAGATATGGTCGGAAAGTGCCTTGTATCCACTGAAATGAAAGAATAAATAATAGAATATACATTTATATTGTAATGAAATGAAAGAATAAATAATAAGATATACATTATATTGTAATGTTTTCTTTGAATTCATCCAAATCTGTTATTTCACTTGGTGTCTGCCCATTGGAGTTCTTGATGTTCATTACATCATCAAAATTATCCAATGTGGCAAAGTATTGCATCAGAGTAAGCTGGTTATTTTCAGCTGCTAAATGCACTGCGGTGACCGACCTATTGTTGGTCAACATAATATCCGCGCCTGCTTCAATCAACATCTTTGAAACTTCTACATGACCCGACCAAGCGCAATGGTGCAATGGTGTTGATCCATTTTTGTCCTTTTCGTTTGGATCGCTACCTTCTTCCAAAAGGAGCTTTACTGTGTCAACATCATTTTTCTTTGCTGCCTTTGATAATTGACCCTTTTTAGGAGTGACTTCCTCTTCATTCGATTTCTCATCAGACTTTTCTTTCTGTGATTTCTTTTCTTCTTTGATATCGAGTGGAGTTTTTTGTTCTTTATTTTTGATACTACAAGTTTCAGTGTACCATTTTGGCTTTTCTTTTTCCCATAGTTCGATGATATTTTCTCGCTCTTTCATATAGGCTACATGAACAGCCGTATTGCCTTGTGCATTTTGGTGTTTCAAATCGCAACCTGCTTCTAACAGTAATTTCAAGATTTCACTGAAATTAAAGTAGATTGCCTGAAATGCTGCAGTTTCTCCAGTGTTTTGATCTACTTCATTCGGATTTGCGCCTTTGTCCAATAATTCTTTGACAATATCAACATTACCTTCCATTACAGCTTTTGCAAGTGCGCCAATTTCTGTCGGTTTTGCAGAGTTTTGTTCTGGTGTTTCAAAGGAATCAGACCCTTTCATACCGGCGACCGGAATAACATTTCCATTACTGTCATATTGGGGAACAAATGCTTTAAAAGTATCTCCTTCAGCAACTCCATCTGGCTGAATAACATATGTAGTACGATCCAACCAATCACATGGAATGAGATTCCCAACCTTGGATTTGTCCAATGCTTTCGCGTCGGCCATAATTGTCTTGACAGCTTGTGCTTCTGCCTCGAATATTGAACCAGGTTCAGTGCTAGGAGGAGCGAAAATAAAGCAAGTATGATCTTCTTCGGTATGTACTTGTATTGGTGTATCACACTGCTTATTTAAAGGGCCATTAGGACAAATGGTTAGTCTTTGCATACCGTGGTGCCAAGGAATTTCCTTTTCCATCTTTAAAATAGACTCTTTATCTTTTCTAACTTTATCGGTAGCTTCTTCAGCTTGTCGAGATGCTTCCTTTGTTTTTTGTCGTTGCTTTTGAAGATCTTTTTCAAGTTTTTCCATTTTTTTAACTGATTTGACCATTTCCTCACTATTTCCCTTAGTTTCTTCCATGAGACTCCGTTGCTTTTTTATAGCCTTTTGAATGCGGGCTACTGCTCTAATTGATTTTTCAGCCCTTTTTTTAAATTTGTTAGCTTCATCTTGCCTAGTTTCTATTTTTTTGATATTTTCGTTCTTTTTCTTCAGATTCCGTAAATTATTATTTTGTTCAGAATTTCGAATAGAATTATCATTTATCAAAGATTTTTCTGTAGCAGTAATCATTTCTTGCTCATAAATCTCATTGTGAACCCTGTCTTTACGTTGCTTTGCTAAAAGCCTGCTTGCATGAAGACCAGACTTCCACTTTTTGTTAAGCTCTTTAAGCCGCGCATCAGATTCATCGCGAATCTTCTGAAGTCTTAAATCCTGTTCGTTTTCTAGTTCCTTTACTTTTTCGTTTTCTCTTTTACTATTTGTAGTAATTTTGGATTTTAATTGTTCTTCTTTTTTAACAGCTTCAGCAACAAGTTTTGTATGATCTGGTATCTTCCTCATGTTTACTTCTACCTCATTAACTTGAGATCCAACTGCAGCAATCCTCTCTGATATTTCAGAGTTTCTCTTATTTATGGCTGATAAGTGTGCTTCTATCAGTGTTTTATCCATTTTGGTTCCATCAGCGATGCCATCAATGAGAGCCATGAGATCTGTACTGACGCCCTTGTCGGCTTTCAAGCGCGCTATTGCTTCTTTATGCAAATCTCCTTTCAGCGACATATTCATTTTGTTGAATTCATCCAACCTTGCATTGAAAACACCACGAGCTGCTTCAATTAACGTTCGAGCTTCTTCTCTAGTTTTAATATTGTCTTCAACACGTTCCCTTCTTTCTACCGCAGCAATTCCGTCAACTACAGACGGTAAGTTGAAGAGCTCAACTGTTTGTTTACGAAGTTCGTCATACCGACCTTCAAAGACCTTTTCTAAATCAGCCTGAACTTTTTCATCACCTCTTATTCTACACGTAACTTCTTCACCAATTGACAATTTTAAAGTGGATTGCAATTGTTGGAGAGCCGCCATTCGCTCTGCTCGGAGTAAATCCTCCATTGCATCAAGCTTTGCATTCATTCCCTTTTCAGCGTCGTCAACCGTTGAGAGACGTTTAGCCGATTCTGCCTTGAGCTGGGCAGCTAGCTGTATTCGTAAAGCAGTCATTTGTTCATCGAATCGCGCAATCAAAGCGCGACTTAAACCATTATGACGAGTATCGATGTCGCGTTCAACAGACTCTACGGCAGATCGTAATTCTGCACGAGTATCATCGACTACCCTCCTGACTTCATCAACAGATGCAGCATTTCGTAACTCAACACTTTCAGCTCTAGAGGCTTGCATATCTGCCAGTGATCTCATTTTGACTTCGATATCATTCACTGCACTAAGAATATTATTTTCAAGTGCAGTTAATTCTCGACCTCGTTCAACACGTGTAGCAGTTGTCATGTTTTTTAGGCTTGATGCAATCGCTTCATCTCCAGACGTACGCTCGATGGTTTCCCTTTGTATCCGGTCTGCTAAAGTTTGCTCAGCTGCTTCAACGATCCGTATTGTGGAAGCTCGCTGCATAGCCGACATTGTATCACCTGTATTTGCTACGTGGCGCATGAGATTTGAACGGAGTTTATCTCTCTCTTCATTTGCAGTTACAACTGAGCGATCTAATGCATTGCTCACATCATTCATTTCATGAAGAGCAACATCAATGCGATTTCCTAATAATTTTTCTATAGAATATATTTTTTGTTTGATATCTTCACTAGTTGAAGCTTTATTCGCCGCCATTATATGCTCCGCATTTTTGCGATTTTCCCCAAGCTGTTTTGAAATATTTTTCCTAAGTACATCGTGCTTCTGTTGGTGAGTCGCGCGTATTTTATCTAGTGTATCATCAAACTCTTGCCGAAGATCATCTACAGCAGTGTATGTTATAGATATGCGCTTTTCTAATTGTTCACCCATGTTTTCTCTTTTGGAAGCTTCCACATTTTGGGCTTGGTTGAAACTTTCAGTAGCTCTATCCAGGCGCTTTACTACATTTTCCATATCACGTTTTACACTATCCATTTGCTTAAGACTATTTTCGACCATTATCAAAGCCTCTTTATCCTGTCTCTTATCTTTTGATTTACGATCTTCAATCAAATTATGAAATGCATTTTTATCTTCGATTCTTTGTCTAATTTCTGCGCGAACTACTTGCTCCAGAGCATCATGGCGTTCTTCAATTCGATTATCAACATCATCCAATAGGTCACGCAGTGTAACAACTGCTTTCTGGGTCTCCCGACCCAAAGTCTGAAGTTCTCCTCCAGTGTTACTAGTTTCGTCCGCAACAACTCCTGCGATATCATCTACTGCTCCCTCAAGTCTCTGATGTAAAGTAGCCGCATACTCAGTTTGTCGAGAAGTTTCCCGTTTTAAATCTGCAATTGTAGCGGAATATTTTGCTTCCAGCTTCTTTTCTGTTGTTTCAAGCGCACCTGTCCATTCTTGGCGTCCAGTATAAACAGCAGATTTCAGTTGTTCTATAGTATCTTGAAGAGTTGAGATTCTTTGGTCTTGAGATTTCCCCTCAAAATGCCGCTGCCACTGTTCATTCGAACCTCTTTCAATTTCTAATTTTCGTCGAGATTCTTCGGAACTTTTCATCATTGTAGTAACATTTCTTTGCAATTTCTGGAATTGAAGGGCAAATTGATCACGCTGGCTCACAAGTTGTTGTGTTAAAAGTTCGCGTGATGATTCAGAAGCCAACAGTCGATGTGATATCGACGAAATATCTCCAGCAAGAGTTTTAATTTGATTATGCATATCAGTACTAATTAGTTCAGCAGCTCCAGTAACAGCTGATTGTTGGATTTTATCTAATTGTTGCTCTTTTGGTCGCAGCCTTTTTTCGATTGCTCCCAATCGTGACTTCATATTTGTCTCTACTCGCGTTGCTGTTGACAAATAATCATCATGCTTTGTTTTTATGCTCTCTATAGCTTTCCATATCATCGAATCTCGTTTCAATTCTTTTGTTTTATTTCGTATATCTTCTTCTTTTTTTACTTTAATATTTACGAGTGTAGCCTTCATTTGCTTTGAACGTCTCGGAGAACCGTCAAAACGTTTTTGCTGAGCTGCCTGTTGCTGATTTGAATTGGATATTGGCAGTTCTCTTTGTTTGGACTCGTTTTTCAAAATGAGAATTTGCTGGCGTGCTTTGAGAAGCTCTGAATCATTCTGCCTACATCTAACCCGTAACTCCGCAATAGCTTCAATATTTCTTTTCTGTAATCGTTCAAAAAGAGTCATTTGTTGCTGCATAGTTGTTTCAACAGATTGAAGTTGCATTTGTAAGTGCCGTACTTTGATAGCCGCATCGGAATTGCTAGAATCAAGTATTTTCATTGCAGCATAAGCTTGTCGTTCTTCTAAATCTTCTCGCTTCTCCCGACTCGATGTACGAGCAGATACACTACGGTTTCGTCCCTCAAACTTTGGGGTTCTGATAAATTGTTTTTTTTGTTCATGGTTTTCAACATCAAGAGGACTGGAATTTTGTTGAGGCTTTCCCCTGCGTTTTAAGGACGAATGGTTCGGCGCATCTAGATTATTGCTAACTTCTAGCGCCTGCTGTGCATATCGCCCACCAACTGGCTGCTGCTTTGATGCTCGCATATTGACTTTGTGTTGAGACAGTCTACGACACTAGTAACGCCTTAGATAGGAACGTTGTGTAACTGTAGTAACCGGTAATATACGGTACGTTACATCCGCGCAACGTTCGGTTGATCTGGGTAAGGGTTCAGCGTTGTCCAAGGGTATTGAACCAGATAGTTTGTTATTAGACAACCACAAAACTTCAAGATTTGATGATTGACCAATTTCGGTTATACCCTACCCATGTATTTTTGTAGAGTAGAGAAAACATGAAAGATCCTCTATTCCATGATACTAGAAAGCAATGTGCAAAACATAGGAGAAATGTAGCAAGAGAAGAAGATTTAGAAAGTGACAGTTGTTGGAAAACTTCAAAAGTTAAACTAGCCTTATTTTTTTCCCTGTTATTTATTTGCGTTGCTGTGGTAATTTACAAAGGAGTGATTGTGAAAAATGATGTTAGATATGTAGAGCTAGAAAGAAGTATTCCTAATAAGAATCCCACAGGAAGCAAGCGAAGGTTGCTTGAGATAAATTTGTCAAATATGCAATATTCTTGGGAAAAACAAGTCAACATTTCTAGTAAAAAGAGTAGAATATCATATAGAACTAAAGTTGTAGAAACGAAAAAACTGTCGTGCTATGAAACAACGTGTAGCTTTGTAGTCACACTGTCTACAACAGAAGCATCATCAATCTCTAGTAAAGATATAGGGAAGAAGATAAATAAGCAGTTGGAAGTCGATGGCGTTGGTGGAAAATCTGGATATGTCTCTAGGATATATTCAAAATTGAAACTCTTAGAACAGAAATCGAAGGAACGAATCCGTGCAGTTATAGCAAAACAAGAACAGGAACGACGGCAGGAAGCAGCAACAAAGATTCAAGCTGTCCAACGTGGTCGTATAGTTAGAAAAGAAAATAAACGACGGCAGGAAGCAGCAAGAAAGATTCAAGCTGCCCAACGTGATCGTATAGCTAGAAAAGAAAATAAACGACAACAGGAAGCAGCAAGAAAGATTCAAGCTGCCCAACGTGATCGTATAGTTAGAGAAGAAAATCAACGACAACAGGAAGCTGCAAGAAAGATTCAAGCT
>LT636182.1:0-10500 GCA_900128565.1 Stramenopiles sp. TOSAG23-6 | reverse complement strand
TTGGAAGTATTGAAATGGTTAAGAAGTCAAAATCCACCTTGTCCGTGGGATGAAGAAACGTGTCAATATGCAGCTAGGAATGGTCACTTGGAAGTATTGAACTGGGTAAGGAGTCAAAATCCACCTTGTCCGTGGGATGAAGATACGTGTTCTTTCGCAGCTGAAGATGGTCAATTAGAAGTATTGAAATGGGTAAGAAGTCAAAATCCACCTTGTCCGTGGGATGAATGGACGTGTTGTTTTGCAGCTGAAAATGGACATCTAGAAGTATTGAAATGGGTAAGCAGTCAAAATCCACCTTGTCCATGGGATGAAGATACGTGTCATGAAGCAGCTTTAAATGGTCATTTGGAAGTATTACAATGGTTGAAAGAGGTAAAAGCACCAGGCCATGAAAACATTTGTGAATAAAAATGTATTAATTTAAAATTTGGTACAAATATTGATTTTCTTAATTTTAATTGAGTTTAAGAGCATCTTTAAAAATAAATTTATTTTTCTATGAAGAGTTAGGTTTTAGGGTTAGAATATCATTCGATTAAGAATGAATAAAAATGAATAAAAATTTACATTTTATAATTATGTAATTTCGATATTTTTTCAAAATAATATGCGGGAGATTTTTTTTCCAAACTCAAAATCGAAAAATCGGCAAAATCGAAAAATCGGAGATTATTATTATTTTTTGACCAGTGACCACAGCGAGCGAGCCAATAATATTGTTGCTGGTCGTGGTTGTTGTTTTGGCTCGCTGGGTCTAGCTAAAAGTCAACCTCTATTACTTACGACGTCAATGACTTCAAGTAGTCAGAGTCGTATGGCAAAGCGGTCTAATAATGGTAATTTGTCTGATGAAAATACAATTGAAAAACCAAAAGATAATTCAACTTTATCTGAATACGAAAAGCNACGTCTACTCAATATTGCTGCAAATGATGAAATGTTACGATCACTTGGATTATTGGAAGCAAAAGAAGCATTGAATATTTCAAAACCTAAACCTAAAAATACGAGATGTGGAAAGAAACGAAAAATACAAGATATTTCAGGTCAAACTTTACGACGAAGTCGGCGAACTAAAAAAGTAGTTAACTATTCTGTTGATAAATTAGAGTATGATGTTTGGGGTGATAGTATTCAAAAGAAAAATCGAAAATCTAAATCTAAAAATACATGGAATGATATCGAAGAAGCATATAGTGAAGAAGAAGATGATGATGAACGGGATACGTTGCAAATGGATATTAAAATTACAAATAGTAGTAGTAGTAGTTCATCATCTTATAAGAAAAGAAAAACAAATGATTATACAGTACCTGAAACTTTACGATGGTTGAGAACGGAGCAGTGGAGAAATACTAAACAGATTGATCGGTATACTGGACTGATTCTTCCAAAGGGAAAAGTTGTTTCAAAGGAATTTGGCGAAAAGATTGAAGTAATTGAAACGGGTATATATTATAACAAGTTGAAATGTCAGTGGATGTTCCAACCGCCTAATAAGTATAGAAGCAAATACAAAAATTTAGGTTTCAAAAAAAAAAAAGATGCAATTAATGCGAAATTGCGTTTTCATTGGTTGATTCAATCAGAAAAAAACACAGAGGTAAGTATTCATAACAAACATGTACATATATATATATTACCCATTTTTTTATTATATATTCAAACTAATTTACTATATTCATGTACTATATATTTCCACATTTTAGGAAGTATGGAATGGAATGTCATCAGATAAACAAGCTAAAGTCTATCAAGAAATGGAAGGAAAAGCAGACAATCTGAAAAGAGAGGGATTACGTAAACGTTCACATGATGGGATTATAGGAGTTACTCGTGAGAAACGAAAAAACCGAAAAACAAAATATCGTGTAAATATGCAATTAAGTGGTACACAAATATCGTTAGGTTTGTTCGACACATACATGGAAGCTGGCCTCCAATGGGCTGCAGCGCATTGGTCACATCGTATGAATGGTTCTCGTGCAGGGTGGGTCTCTAAATCTTATACTGAACAAAAAATCATAATGCATAATATGCATGCTTTCCTGCATCCAATATATGGACCTTTAACTCATTCAGGTATTGAAATGATATAAAATAAATTTGTCATTTTCATCAATATATTCTTATTTCGTTTGTTTATTTATTTTTATTACAAAAAATATATTCATAACAAGAACAAAAATATATTTATAACAAGAACAAAAATACATTTATAGCAAGAATAAGTTTATTTTACATGAGCCCCATTTAATCTTTTATGTTTCTTTTTCATGTTGTTCCTCCAATAAGTGTTTCCGTCACCATCACTTGGAGGTGAAGAAACATCTCCAAGGCCGTCAACGGCTGCCGAAAACATGTTCAGCATTGCGTCTACACTGTCTGTAGATTGACCACTGATCTTTTTAAACGTTTGAACATTTTTCAATGAACTAATGAATATCTCTGTATTATCTCCATCTTTTGCTTGAGCTTCAATTACCGCAAGACAGTCTACAATTATTGAATCCAATTCTAATACTTTCTCTATTTTTCCCTGTGCTGCACAAGCTTTAGCTAACGAAATCATCATTGAAATTCTTTCACTTGCATCGAGCGATATTGGTTCAGTTGAATTATTAGTTGTACTCCAATGACTTCGAATAGCAAGTGCTTGACGAATCACTTCTTCTACATCTTCGTTTCTATCTCCCAACAATTCTAGCATAATTGCCTTTTCTCGAAGTGTTTTGGATACTCTAATATGCCCTTCACCAAAAACACGCTTCACACATTTTGTAGCAGCTGTAAACATATCACATGCTTCTTTACCAACATTAGCTTCACGTGTAGAGCGAAATCGTTCTCGTAAGCAGCTGGCTAAGTTAAGGAGACTCGCTGATTCTAGTAGCGATGACTTTTCATCAACCTCAGTTGCACATAAGTCTTGTAATACGAGTAAACTTTTACGGAAACAATCTTCAGCCTGAATATATCGCTCACCCTTGAAATGTCCCATACCTTGTTCTACGAGTCCATGTGCTATAGAAATTGGTTCTACTGAAGAAGAAGTTGTTCTATAAAAGTTATTAGGTGATAGTAAAGATGACGCGCGCATCGTATTAGCTGAGTAAGTCCAACCGGAAGCGACTCTTGGTACAAAGACAGAGCTACAACGCACGATACGGGGTAAAATACGAGAAATCATTTGATAAAGGTGGTAGTGTTTTGAAAATCAATGTATGGTGAGAGATTTTATTTGAAGTTCTTACAATTAGAACGACTATTTTGTTGGCCAAGTGTAACAAGAATGTGAGTGTTGACACGTGCGCTTCATCAAAACACGAAATTTCCAAAAAAAATGTGAGGTCAGAAAAAAGCAGTTACTAATAAAATGTCAAAACTTTTTTAAAAATAGCATTTTTTCGTCAATTTCTTCTATTTTGTCTCGCAAATAAAAACACAATCCAATATCTCTGGATGCGATTAACTTCTAATCACCTAAAATGCTTCCAGATTTGATCAACATCTTTAGTAGAAAAGTACCTCGAATAAACTATCTTAGTAAAAAACTACAAAATAGTGGTGCAAATTCAATATCAGTTTTAGTCAACACTGTTAGAGGAGTCAATGGTGCGAATATCTCAACAACTGGTTGTGACTATATAACAACTGGATGTGACTATATCAAACACAAAAGCAGGCCACGTTCTACTTCACTGACTAGTCCAACAAGAAGATCAAGCCTTAGAAAAGTGTCGCTTGATAAAGAGAAGCAACATCCATCAACGTCTGAAACTCGAGAGAGCAATACTAGTAGAGATGGCGTTTTATTGTATTATATATGTCTTACAACTATATGTACCCTTGTTGTCTATTTACTGTCTGGGAGTGGAAATATTCTATCATTCGAAACATTGAAAACGTATCATACTTTTCTAAAACGATGGGGAGAGGAAAACTTTATATTTGCCGCAGTAACATTTTTTATTCTATATAGTGCCGCAATAGCATTTATAATTCCTGGAGCAACTTTGCTTGCGTTATCAGCAGGAATGCTTTTTCAGCAACCTTTTGCCGTTTCAATATCATCTGTAGGTGTGTTGGTTGGTTCATGTGCAGGATTTTGGATAACACGTTCTGTCAGTGGCGATGAGTTTAAATTAAAGGCCGAACAATTTTGGCTTACAAAGCGATTTAAGAAAACATTAGAAAAAGAATCACCATGCAGTATTGTCATGACACTTGCTTTATTTCGAATTACACCATTTATTCCTAAATGGTTTATCAATAATGCCATACCAATAGTTGTTGATGTGACATTTAAACAATTTTTTATTAGCACTATTATAGGCTTATTTCCAGGATGTTTCTTAGTATCACAGTCTGGGGAATTATTTACTGAGATTTTAGCAAGTACACAACGTAAAGTAGTATGTTTTTTTCTACGTTGAAATTTCATTTTTTTTTTTCTTTTGTTTTTTTTTTTCGTAAAAAATATTGAACAAAGTTCAAAGTTCAAATATATTTTTCACAATACATGATTCAGTTCCAAGTTTTCTCGTAGCTGCGGTAACATCACGTGCAATGTTTTTACCAGTTTTGTTAATAATATTATGGTCTAGTGTAATATTTATTGTTCGTCAATGGCTTTCTTTATATTTGAATAATTGGCTTCAAAGTAAATCAACACATAATTGGCTTCAACGTAGATCAACAAAAAAATGGTATCCAAATGACTCGATACAAATTTTACCTGACGATGTATCCATGAAATCTATTTAATGACAGTGTAAAGTTATCTTTATACATTTTTTATAATTTTATCTCTATGCATTTCTTATAATTTAATAAACATAAAAATATCTATATTTTATTGAGGTAATTTTTTATAATTTAAAAAAAAAAAACGATACATATCTAATGTATAAAATATAGTATTGTTTATTTTTTTTTCATCACACGGTACTAATAAGGTATAAAATATATTCTTTATTTCTTTTCACACGGTACTAATAATGCATTTTTTCACACGGTACTAATAATACATAAAATGTATTGTTTATTTTTTTTTGGATTTTTTTATAAAATATATTGTTTATTTTTTGGAGATGGTATACCAAACATAGGAGGCCTTCGATTACCATGAACAATTCCTTGACCACGAAAAGTTACTGAAATTCTTCGGCTATCTAAAATAAATCGATTCGGAATTTCATGTGTATAGTTCCACCTTGCATCACCCGAAACAATGTATGATGAAAAAATATTTCAAAAAGAAAATCGTTAGGTACAAAATTTCGTACGAAAAAAAAATTCGAATTTGAAAAAAAATAAAAAACATACATCTGTAAAGAACGACGTGGAAGGAAAACTTTAACAACTTTATCGTTTGAATACTCATGTTGATAAAGCATATACGCATCAGATCCAAGACTTAAGTTAGCCAACAATTCACCACTTAAATGTCGATCATCAATATGAGCACCAATATATTCTCCTAAATTTTTTCTATAACAATTTGCATTACACTCATTTGGTTTGAAACCTGATAAAGGCAAATAATCCCCACTTCCCATACGTTTAATGACTGTATCTAGAAAATCAGGTATAGGTTTCTCAGCAGGTCCAACACATCTGTTTACAACGTCAATTCGTATACCCCATGATTTTACGAGATGCTTCCCATTCCAACGTGACTTTCTCCAACGGGGTTCTGAAGAGTTGATTTTTTCTAGTAGAGTTTCTTCTTCAGATTTACTAATAAAGTCTAAGAATAAATGTACACCACTTAAACCTTTGACTGGTGCAACTTTTTGTTTTTTACCCATCAATGCAGCTACTACAGTTTTCGATGTCTCTGAAAATGTTGATTCACACTTTGGTAACAATATTGGTTTTGTATCGATTTTATGCGGCAGCGTACAACTATTGGCATGACTCTGAATGAGTGCTTTGTGAAAACGTTTTTGACAAATGGGACACTTTACAAACCTAGTACTATCATGGTTGACACGTCTTTTTTTTCTAGGTTGATTATTCTCGACTTTATGTGAAAACTTGCGTTTTGAATAACAAATCTTGCAGATCGAGGAAAAGCCTTTGTTTTCCAATGTACAAACTTTACACTTCCAGTATTGCTTCTCCAAAGACTTAATAAAAATTGAATTCACCATCAAATTGTAAAGTATAGTTTTTGATACCAAGTCTTGATGATCAATAATCGTACGTAGCAGTAGGTCACTAACTTACTGTAGCCTCGACTCGCCTCAAATGATTTAATGATTAAATGATTAAATGACTAAAGGTCGAGGTCTTTCGGTCGTAATTTGCTACCATCAGATATCGGTTTCGGTTTCAAAAAAAAAAAAAAATGGTACGAAAGTTTGTACCAAAAAAAATCAAAAAGATATTGCTTCTCTCTCGCATAAATCTTTTTTTTTTTTGCTCAACAAGAACTCAAACGCACCACCGCACCATTCTTCTTCGCACCAAAAACAAACAAACAAACACCATGAAAGTTTGCGTGATAATGACTAACGGGACAAACGACCCACTTAAATGTGAATTGGCTGTCCTTGCTGGCTTTGGTATGCTCAAGAACGGCCACGAAGTTGATTTCTTAATGATGGGCGAGGCAGGTTCCGTGATTGACTGTGAGATTATGAAAAATATCAACGGTTTTGGACTTCCACCAATACAAGATATTCTTGGAGCTGACATTATGAAATCAGCAAAATGGTACATCTGACAGTTCTGTGCTGATGCTCGGAAAAAGGGCATTGAGCTTATGACTACCCGTAATGGGAAAATGGTGTCGGCCGTTGAAGGAGCAAAAATTATTGCTAGTGCCGACAAAGTTGTCACGATGTAAACGAACAAAAATCGTTCCTTTAAATTTGAATTCAATTTATAACAACATAAAAACCTTTGAATAATGACGCCGTGTACCATTGAAACTGGCAAATATGCTGGCTGGTGTACAGTTGACACATCCGAGGTTTATCATTGTTTCTATTTGTTTTCAATAATTTTAAATTGAGTTTGAAGGAATAAAAAAAAATTATATCGTTTTTTTATCTAGAAATTAGAATTGCTTTTTATTTTGCCCAGCCGATTTAGTCGGGGCGCGTACCGTTCCTTCAACATCAGGAAAATTGTAATGAGAAGAAGTCATTGTTAATCACCACTGCGTAAGTTTTGAAAGTAAATATTGAACTCTATTATTCGCTACTACGTACTAGTAGAGGAAGTAAAGTAATTGTTAATCTTGATCGAGATTTCAAATTGTCAAAATTTGGTGGCGCAAACCTGTCCAATTGCGCAGAAGAAAATATTTATTTGTGGTTTTTGAGAGGTAGAAAAACGTACACTTACGTGTAGCTATTCGAAGGCATTGCTAAAATCTTTCGCCATTATCATTCCCTTGATAGAATGAGCAACGTTTCTCCAACACCATTCTGTGATCGATTTGGACCACTTATTGTAAACCTTGAAATGTTGTTGCCGTTCTTCAACATTAAAGACATTCGGCAAGGGGAAGAAACACCAGAGTATATGTTTGCTATTTCTGAAATTATATTAAATAGTTTTAATAACGTTTATGTGCCAGGTGGTGATTCTACCAAAGTTTCTTTCTCAGCAACATTGAGAGATGATTTAACCGAGCAAATACATGTTACATGGGAAGACATTAAGGTAATTATCCCTAACACAACAACTAGAAAACATTATTTACGTTTCGGAACACTTGCCAAGGTCGGACAGTATGAATATGATGACCCAGAACTAAAGCTTATAAATGGCGTTGGTCGTTTCTTGGATGACCATCGTGCTTTTAATTTTCCATTTCATTCGTCGACCAACTCTAAATATACCAAAGAAGTACATGAATCTATCGTCAAAGAATACAAAGACTATTGCTCTTCTGGGTTTATATCAGGTAAAACCGCTTTCCTTAATACGATTTATAAATCAAGACTATATGCTGCTATTAAGAATGTAAACACATGTCCGGAACAAAAGAAGTTGTATAAACTGGAGTCGACAATAAAGGTGGATGCCAAAAAAAGAATTATTTGGATTTTCTCAAAAAACATTTCTTTAGATGATTACATTAACATATTATCATTGGCATATCAAGGAAAACTCGCCACTACATCTTCAAATAATGATTTGAAGAATCTAGCAGAACAGGAGGATGTACCATTGGAAACTTTGGACAATTGTAAAGGTAAAGCTTTACTTGACGTTAAATATATTAGACGAAAAAAAATCAACTTTGAATTCTATGAAAAATTTTTGCGACAAATAAAAAACAAACAAGATAAAATTCGATATCAAAATGAGCTAAAAAAACCGATTGAAAATGTCTTAAATGGTCTTCCAGAAAATCGCAAAAACGTATTACCAAAACATAATGAAAATCAACATTCAGAAATCTGGATCTTACAACAGAGCATAACGAAACCCAGGTCAGGGTATAGTTTCTTTAAGAAGGATAATTTTTGCAAAATTAAAAAGCAATATCCAAAAATGACTTTTCCTCAAGTATGCCAGGAGGTGGTGAGGCAATGGAACAATCTTTCCGAGGAGAATAAAAAAGATTACGATAAGAAACACAAACAAGATAAAATTCGATATCAAAATGAGATAGATAATCTAAATGACATTTTCACTTTAAACTGTAATCAAATGTCGTCTCAAAATTCAAATAATACAAATAAAACTGAAGGTGTTGGTGTTGGTCTTTTTGGAAAATCAAAGCAAAAAACACTCTGTAGCAAAAGTAGAAAAAGAAAAATATTAAATGCACCTATACAAAAATACGGGATAACTAATACTAATGACTTCAAATTTCAAAATCAATTTCGTGGTAATTTATTCTGTAACAAGAAAGGATTAAAACAAATATAAACAACATTTATTATTAAAATAAATTATATCGGTTTTTTATCTAGAAATTAGAATTGCTTTTATTTCTATTTCTCTATCAATTTACATAACAAATCCATAGATATGTAACATGAATCTATTGTTTTTTGTTGCTCTCTCACTTGAAATTAAATTCAAAACACGACATCTAAGAATGTTTGAAGAGGACGAAATAAAAATAAAAATCGAAATCTCGAAAATTGACATTTTCGAATTAATTCAGAGGCATCAAAAAAATGTCAAATTTGATGATTTGATGAAAAATCAAAAAAGTCAAAACAAAAGTGATGGATTCCAAAAAAAATACAACCACTAGCTCAGCTTCAGTCGAGTGCCAAGTCAAGTTCAATCAAATTCTCTCTTGTTTCGCATACACAAATATTAGCAAATCTCTTTTACCGCCAATACTGTTTATAATGCAAGTATATGCAATACTTATTTCGTCATTTGCTCTATTGTTTGTTGCAGCAGTCGCCGCATCAACAAATCGTCCGATAATTCGCATGAATCAAACTTTTGGTGACGGAACAGAAGAACCAAAATTTGACCACCAGACTAAGCCGTACACTGTTTCATTCGCACCTGTAACCATCAAAGGTAAAGAACTTTCTTTAACGCCTTTCTTTTCGCCTGATCACTCTGCAGCCGTGGAAACTACATTTATTGCTGAAGCTAAAAAAACTTTGGATGTCGGAACTCCAGGACTCACAAGTTGGTCAGGATGCACCGGATACAATCAAAAATGCTATGGATGTACTGTATCTAATCAATCTGAAGAAGCATTCCCAATGTTTCAATCTTTGTTAAATGCTGTACATCGTGGTGTAAAAATCCGCATCTTGACTAATAATTATGAAACTGATGTATGTGATGGAATGATTGACCCAATAACATTTTTAGCTCTTGCTGGTGTTGAAGTACGTTATTATACATCTACGACATTCATGCATGCCAAATATATGCAAATGGATACGGGTCTTGATACATCAAAGGCGAGCGTAAGCAGTATCAACTGGTCAAAAAATTCAATAATGAATGATCGAGAAGCAGGAATGCTCATTTCTGGTGATGCTGCTCCAGTTTTAGACTTTTTAACTTCAGTATTTGAATCCGATTGGGCTGCTGCTACGCCATTTACACCAGATGCATCAAATTATACATCTAGTGAACGAGAAATCATTTCTTCCAAGGAAACACGAAAAGTTGTTATTCCAGTAGATATGTTTTCATTATGAATTTCAATATTTGTTTTTCATAGAAAATTCCGTACCTAACGAATTTTTACAAAAAAAAAAATATTTTGTCCAATATATATACACGTAACAAGAATCGAAAATATATTACACCCGTACCAAAAACTATTCAAGCCAAATCAACAATGACAATGTACACAAGCCCTGATCATGCTTTGAATACATTGGAGGCTCAATTAAATAATACAAAGGAATCTCTTCAGTTATACATGTACATTTTCATACTTCAATTTTTAATTTTTAATTTTTTTTTCGTACGGAATTTTGTACCTAACGATTTTTTTTACTAACAAAAAAAAAAAAAAAAAAAAAAAAAAAAAAAATTTTT
>LT636179.1:0-13018 GCA_900128565.1 Stramenopiles sp. TOSAG23-6 | reverse complement strand
AAAAAAAAAAAAAAAAAAAAAAAAAAAAAAAAAAAAAAAAAAAAAAAGAAAAAAAAAAAAAGTGAAATTTGAAGTAAAGAACATACCGGGTGTTCCACTTGCAATCGAGTATTCATTTCAAGGAAGTAAAAGTTTTGGTCATAATCACATAAAAATTCTACTGTACCAGCAGAAAAGTAACCCACCGATTTTGCAAGTTGAACAGCTTGTGCTTGCATTTTTTTTCGTGTTTCTTTTGTAAGCAAAACAGACGGAGATGTATTGTGAAAAAATATTTTTCAAAAAATTTTGTTAGGTACAAAATTTCGTACGAAATATAAATTCGAAATTGAAAAAAAAAAAAAACATACATTCTTCCAATACTTTTTGATTGCGTCTTTGAAGAGAACACTCCCGTTCTGGAAAAGCAGCATAATTTCCATGTTTATCACCAATTAATTGAATTTCAATATGTCTACCATCCGTTGGGCATACAAAATGTTGTATCAGCATGCGGTCATCTCCAAATGATGAAGCAGCTTCTTCACGTGCAAGATGAAACCCTTCAACAAGCTCACTTTCATTCCAAGCGACTCGCATGCCTTTACCACCTCCTCCAGCACTAGCTTTCATTATAATGGGATATGTGTTGTGAAAAAATATTTCAAAAAAAATCTAAAAAAAATTGTTAGGTACGAAATTTCGTACGAAAAAAAAACTTAAATTAGAAATTCATTCCAAAATACATCCATCATTCCCAAGTTTTTCACCAATCTCTTTTGTTATTTCAATCGCACGCTCAACAGTAGGACATTCTCCATCGAAACGTGGAGCACAACTTACACCTGCTTTTTCGGCAATCCTCATACTCTCAATTTTGTCACCCATGGAGAGTATACCGTGGGCATGTATTTTGGAAAAATATTCAAAAAAAAAAACTTAAATTTCTTAGGTACAAAATTTCGTACGAAAAAAAAATCGATTTTTTGTTTAAAAAAAAAATAAAACGTACATTTGGTCCGATAAACTCAACACCAGCTTTAGCAAGGGCTTTAGCAAATTCAGCATTTTCAGAAAGAAAACCATAACCAGGGTGGACCGCATCGGCCCCTGTTTCTTTGATAACTTCCATAATACGATTGATGTTTAAATAACTTTCAGATGATGCAGCAGGACCAACACAAGAACTCTCATCCGCCATCAGCACGTGTTTTGCATCTGCGTCTGGTTCAGAATAAATTGCGACAGTTTTGATACCTAACTTGCGCGCCGTTTCAATGACACGACAACTAATTTCGCCCCTGTTGGCAATCAGAATCTTTGAGAATAACTTTTTTTTGTCTCGCTTCGAGGCTGCAGAAGAAAAGTACCGAGAGGTGCAATACAATCTATTTGCAGTAGCACTTTGCAAATTCAAAGCAGCATTTCGAATCGGAAACATAATGGCTCAAATTAATGAATGTAAACTCTGCTTTGCTTAGGAGTAATTGTGATGAAGAATCTAGAGAATTTCCAACAATTTTTAATAAATAAAAACACACAAGAGTTTTCACAATGATGATGATCAATTCATGATGATGATGATGATGTCGAAATGAAAAACACTATTTCAATTTCAAAGACTTTGAACAAAGTTCGAAACACGAAATCTCATCCAAATCCAAAAATCTCCTAAGAATTTTTTTTTCTGTCAAATCAAAACACAGGTCGGTGTTCTATTTGTTCTATTTGTAAACTACAACCGGTAAGAATTTGTTTCAAAGAAAATGAATAACAAAGTATCATTATTCATTTCTATAATTTCAGTGGTATCCGCGGACATAATATCATCGGATGGCTGTTGGTATACATGTAAGAAAAACGGAGTAAGGGATAATTCAGCTTGCACAAGTACTGATGGTCTTTTTGGTACTGATTGCTGTGCAAAGCCGAAAGAATGGGGTGAAGCCAGAACTTGTAAAAAGGGATATGATGTAGAGATATTACCAAGTATTTTTTATACTTGTTGTAAACNGGATGGTCGACATTGTACAGAATCAGCATGTACGTCTCCAAATGGAAGGGGAGGGACAGATTGTATTGCGTCAGTGGGTTGGGGAGAAGCAAAGACGTGTAAATCAGGCTACAAAGTGAAGACAAGACCAGCAAAAGAGAAACAAAAGAAGAAGTGCACATACAATGAAGAGCTACGCGGCTGCTTTTATACATGTTGTAAGGGGCCAAAATGTACTTTTGATGCCTGTACAAGCCCAGACGGAAAGGGTGGAACTGACTGTTGTGCCCATCCCAACTGGAATGAGCCTAAGACTTGTGAAAACGGATTTACAGTAAGACCTCTGCCGGACTTAATGAAACATTCAGCATACACATGTTGCAAGAAAGATAAGGATAAAAGGGGAAAGAATTATGAATATTGTAATTCTAAGAAATGTACGTCTCCTGATGGAAATGGTGGGACAGATTGTATGTACGTTTTCAACTTTTAAATTTGAATTTTTTTTATAGAAAATTTTGTACCTAACTTTTACATTTGAATTTTTTTTATAGAAAAATATGTACCTTACGATTTTTTTTACAACAATACTAAATATTTTTTCACAATACATTGCTAGTATGGCTTGGAATGAACCACAGACTTGCAGGGGACGATATTATCACCCCAAACCTTTGGGATTTCAGGGCTGGGTTGAAAATATGTGGTCTGAGAAAGAAATCTATGTATGTTTTATTAAAAAAAAAAAAAAAAAAAAATCGAATTTATTTTTTTATAAAAATTTTGTACCTAACAAATTTAAAGTTTTTTTTTTTAAATATTTTTCCAAAATACATGATGGAGACTATTACAATTCAAACGAAAAAAAACATGGAAAAGAAGTGCCACAAAACTGGTACTATAAAAAAAGACATTCACATCACAAGGAGAAACATGTATGATTAATTTTTTTTCAAATTCGAATTATTTTTTCGTACGAAATTTTGTACCTAACATTTTTTTTTTTTGAAATATTTTTCCAAAATACATGTCCTCCTCTACCGAATCATTTAAGTATAGATGCCAAAGATGTACCTAACTCTAACCCTAACCTTTATTGTTTGAAATGTCCTATTCAANATTTTTNAAAAAAAAANTTNAGTATGAAAATTGTATACCTAACAAAACAATATTTCATGATATATTTTTTTACCAATACAGTTCCTTCAGAAATGTTTTCAAAGAAATCCTGGAGATAGACCAACAGCGAAAGAATTACTCTCCCATCCATTTTTAGTCCCTTTTCCATTACCAGTTGAAACAACTCGACGTAACCCAAACCTTCACCCTCACCCTAATACAAGCAATAGTGTTGAATTAGGTGCCAGTGGACATACAAATATGTCAAATATATCAACATTAACAGATGAGATTATTGATGGTGTTGCTATTGATTTTAGTACAATTGAATCAAAAAATACNAATGAAATTCGTANAAATCTTCAGAATAATGATAAAAATAATGTTCAAAATAAGACTCAGAATAATATTCAACAATTTAAACAATTACAAGATTTGACACAAATACAAGTGAATACGTCTACTACTACTACACACAATACAAAACAAGGAAAAGAAACGTCATTTGATGCATTCGGTGAAATCACACCTCGGCGTCCGATAAATTGTAAAGTAGAAGCCAACGATTGGGAAATTGTATCCGATTAATTATATGCGAAAATAATGTACTTGACATTGAGAGAAAGTCACATATAACCAACTCCGTGTATTCATTCATTAATCACGTTGTATGTATTAATGTATTTCAATAATAATAAAACAATAAAACAATAAATTGTGAGATGATCAACATATTTGTTTATTAGATCCAATAAATTGTGTATTTCGTGAACGTGTGTTCAAAACAAATCTGTTTTGGTTGGTTAATTAATTGCAGCAGGTGCACTTCATTTTTCGTGTTCACTCATGTTATTTTGTAAAGCAGCAACAGTGTTACTTGAAGCAGTTGCATTTGCTTCAGCAGCTTTCAGTTGTCCACGCATTACAAGATACTTGTTGGTCTCTTGAGCTAAATTCAATCCATTGTTTGCTGAATCGGTTTTTAATTGTTTTGCTGCTTTTTCCTCCTCCAACTCCAACTGTAGCGCTTTTCGTTGGAATTTTTCTTTGTCTGAAATGTCAGATTGTAATTTATCTTCCTTTTGTGTGGGCTGTTTAGATCGTTGTGATAATAAACGAAATGCATCTTTATTTGATGGATCACGAGTAACGCTTTGTAAAATAGCTTGCCCAGGTCTTAAAGAGTTTGAATATTTTGTTTGTAGTGGTACAGAGTCATACGATTGGTTCATGAAGCTTTTCAAAAGTAAATCATACACGTTCGTAAAAGAAGCCTCACTTTGAACACTCAAATATGCCATTAATATGCTTATAATACTAAATGACTTCATATTATCACCTCCGTAAATAAATATATATGCCGTTATACTACAATTATGAATGAAATATTGAATGTATTCTGTTGTTGTAACTTGAANTATATATACTGTATATACCTTCCCGTTGGTAACGCAAAAATTTAATTTTAACGGATTCAATGATACCCGGTAATTTTCTACATTACCTTTTCGTACAAAATCTACAATCTCATAGAAAATTTACTTATCAATAAATTAATTAGGTATATACACACAAAGCAATTCTTTTTTTTGGATTCAGACAAATCAAAAAGGTTTAAAATTAGAATGATAACGTGACTCTTTCAAATTTGGTATTTTTTTTTAAATTATTCATACTATTTCAATACTATTCACAATNCAATATCATTTTTATTTTTTAGAAATAAAATATTCAGACTTCCTTTTACATCAACACTTCATCTTCCATCCTTTTATTTTTGCTCTGACCTGTTTTGATACCAATAATCAAACTGATTTTGGGTGTTGAACTCCATTCCATTTTGTTTTGCTTCCTCAATCGCTTTCAGATAATCTGGAGTTCCACGAAAGTTATGGTTGCCAGATTGATTTGGTGCCGCTTCGACATTGTTTGTAGGCGACGATGCACTGTTTTGTTGAGGTGGAGGGTTGTTTTGTTGAAGTGGAGGGTTGTTTTGTTGAGGTGAAGCCGGTTGAGGTTGAAGTGATGTATCAGGTTTTTGCTTTACAGGCGGGGAATTGTCTTGTTTTGGTGGAGATGCTGAGTGCATCATATCCATGAAACGTGATTCTGTTGGTGGTGGTGGTGTGTCTCCTCCTGCTGCTGCTGGTGCTGCTGTTACATAGTTTGTTGCTGGTGCTGGTGCTGGTGTTGTTGCTGTTGCTGGTGGTTGTCCTGCTGCTGCTGGTGGTTGTGCTGCTGCTGGTGGTTGTGCTGGTGGTGTTCCTGTTGCTGGTGGTGTTCCTGCTGCTGGTGGTGTTCCTGCTGCTGGTACTGGTCCTGGTGCTGGTGCTGGTACTGCTGCGTCTGATTGTGTTATACCCATGAATCTTGCTGCTGCTGCTGGTACTGCTGGTGCTGCTGGTTGTGCTGCTCCTACTGCTGGTTGTGCTGCTGGTGCTGCTGTGTCCGGTGCTGCTGTTGCTGGTGCTGGTGCTGTTGCTGCTGTTGCTGCTTTCGGTGCTGCTGGTGCTGCTGTTGTTGCTGCTGGTGCTGCTTTCGCTGCTGGTGGTGCTGCTGTTGTTGCTGCTGCAGGTGCTGCTGTTGTTGCTGCTGTAGGTGCTGCTGTTGCTGCTACAGGTGCTGCTTGCATTTGTTCTTGTTGCCCTGCAGCAGGTTTTGGTGGATTTTGCGTTGAAAATGCTTGTGGAGGCATTCCTCCTGGCTGTACCATGTTTGGTGGTGGAGGANCGTCTGAAGTTGTTCTTAATGCCGATAAACGAAATTCGTCGTTTCCTCCATGAACGACACTGTTTACGACTTCATTATAGACATCGGTCAAGGAAGCTTCAACGTTGACGCGCATGCATGCGATAAATGCACAGATAATACCGTATGATTTCATTGTACGTTTTGTTTTCTTCTTGTTTTGAATTAGATGTGTTTTGATCAGTAAATCTTTTTCTTTGTCGAGATTCCTTTTTCTGAATCGTATCCAATTGAATTTTGGATACGATTTGAACGATTTGAACGATTTGACTTTTTTTCCTTCTTATTTTGTGGCACAAACTTGCTTTACAATTTCTCAATTTCTCAATTTCGCGAAAAATGAGTCAGTCGACGTCACTTTTTACTTGGCCTAACCTACCTCCTTCCTACTAACACATATTAATACAACTACTACTACTTGTGTGTAATATACTCCCAGAGTCACTGTTGAATACAGTACTAGTATATTCATAGTGACTATTCAATCATGTCACTTCAAAGGAGTGTTTTAACGTTTCTTGCGGGTGTATCATTTGCTTCTTTATTCTTTATCATATCTGTTCAAAGAGAGCGTAAGAAATATATTCGTTCACTACAACAACATCGTGCAAAATGGAAAGCAAAAAAGAACGCAAAGCAGAATAAAAGGACAACAAAGATAAAAGAAAGTATCCATCATCAAGAAAACAAGGCGGCAACGAAGCATATACTTTACCCTAGAACTACAATGAATAAACACTCAAAGATCTCAAAGATAATAGCCAAATCAACCCCAAAAAAAGACGCAACAGTGCCTTATTTAATACGTCCAATTGGACAAATTAAATCCTGTTTTAGTGACTGTCAAGGTACTCCAAGACAACCTCTATTGACACCAAAAACAAGAGCCATTTTACATTTTTCTTCCAATGTCTCTCCAGCTACTTTTCTTGGTGTCGAGACATTTTCTCATA
Organism: Stramenopiles sp. TOSAG23-6; assembly: GCA_900128565.1. Lineage (NCBI taxonomy): Eukaryota > Stramenopiles sp. TOSAG23-6. The sequence goes on along the minus strand of LT636179.1, from coordinate 6,226 downwards.
TTTGGATATTATTTATTTTTCATGAAAATACAAATTCAGATAAAAATATACTGAGATAAAAGTGAGAGTTATAACTGAGATAAAACTAATTATTTTAATGAAATAAAAATATGTTAGTGTTTTTTCTTTTTTGCTGTTGCACAATGTTATTATTAGTCAAAATTTGTTTTTTTTTAGTTTTTTTTATAAATAATCTCTATTACTTCTATAAATGAATCAAATGAAATTGAATCTAATAAATATCATAAATTGTAGTACATTTCCATCACTAAGAGAAGTTTTTTTTTTATAACCTAAATTGAATCTAATAAATATAATAAATTGTAGTACATTTCCATCACTAAGAGAAGTTTTACTACACACTTTCATTTACATTTAAATTTAAAAATCAAAACCTGGTTTATCATTACTAAAACCTGGTTTATCATTATCACCAAAAATTTTCTTTTCCTTTTCTTCACGTTTAGCTAACCACTCTTCAGCTTGTTTTTGTTTTGCTTCATGTTCTTTTTGTTCTGCTGTTTTGATTTTCATTGCATCTTTATCTTCATTTTCTGCATGTTCCACATCATACAAATGTTCACACGCTTGAAATGCTTCACTTTCTGTCATTCCACGTGCCATAAATTGAAGTTGTCGCTCTACAAAACGCATACCTACGGTAGTTACACGAGTACCAAAAAGTGGTAAATGTGTCAATTTCTTTTGGCTATTATGATACGCACTGTAAAATTCACCTAACATTCTACGCTCCGAATTACCTCTTCCAGATTCTCGTTTTAAACGTTTAATATGACCAGGTATATTCGGTGGAGTTCGGAGTGGTGCTGTCTCCAATAAAGCGTGTAAAGTGGGGTATTCAGGGCCATGCATGCGCCCTCTTACTTGAGCTCGTGCTTTTTGTAAAGCAGTCTGTGCAAATCGGAATTCAACAGAATAACGACCCATTGATACAGTGAATGGAAAAGATCAATATATACTGATATCTATTATATATATATATGGTATATATGGTATATGAAATTGCTTTTGCTTTAAACAATCAATCAAACAAAAATTGTCTTTCTACCCTCTTGTTGTTGTTGTTGTACTACTTTACTTTTTGCATTTGGACGTGTGGCAGTGGCACGTGGTGTTTTTTTTTGTATACAAATTTTGTACTTAAACCTCCTTGGGCTAGTAGTACTCTCAGTCTCTGGCCATCTTTTTTTCTTACTACGTAGTACTACCCAATACAAAAACCTACTTCACACACCAGTACAATAAAATTCGTTTATTGTTATTTGTTTGTGCATATATATAGTACTAGTGAGACATTAGAGTGACCATTTCATTATAGCTATGTTGAATAGGTTACTGTATTCAAAGTCTCAATTGTTTAATGTACAAAAGAGTATTCAAACAAGAGTACAACGATGTGTTCTATCCCCATCCGCAGTGACTAGTCGTTCCCTAGTCACCTTTACTTTGTCGAAAGATTTTTCACAAATCAATCAATGCCATTCTCAACGCGTATCTGATTCCCATATGATACAATACATACATACAATGCAAAGTAGTTCATTTAGTACCGGTGTATTTACTGGTTGGGCGGGAAAACTAAAAAGTAAAGTCGATTCTCGTCGTGAAAAGAAAATGGATGAAAAATTTCAACAACAAATTGTGTCTCTTTTGAACGTTAAAACTTTAACTCTTGCACATTGGAAAGATGAAATTGAACAATCATTGGAAGATCAAAAGTGGCGTATGAAGTTACCTGGAGTCAGTAATACAGAAGAAGTTAAACAAGTCAAACAACAATTGGACATTTTGAGCGCATTTACACCAAGTGAGTTAAGTGATATGCGCGGAATAAAAGGAAAGACAAAGAAAAGAGTTGCAAATACAGTTGGTGTGGAACAAAGTACTGTGAACGAATTATTAGTTCAATTTCAAACAATGTAAGTCATCGGTTTCACGTTTATATCAAATTTCATATGTATTTTTATATACAAAATTTCATACCTAACAAAAAAAAAACAATGTTTTGAAAATATTTTTACAAAATTCATGGAAGTATTGCATGAATGGTTACACTTAAGAAAATCTAGAAATGATCCAATGCCAGAAACACTTCAACAAGCAAGAGAATGGATGATGAAGGACAGGAGTGGTTTAAAGTCAAATAAAAAATTCCAAAAAGTTCGAAGAAAATAAAAAATTCCAAAAAGTTCAAAAAATAAAAATTTTCGAAAAAGTTCAAAAAAGAATTTAAAAAATATTTTCGTTGGATATTTTTTGTACGAAAAAAAAGAAATATATAATAGTGATAGTATCAAAAAGTACAACATTTTAGTGTATTGTAGTATAATACGTTTTGGATATTTATTATATAATAAATGATAGTAAATAAAATATTTTTGGATTTCTTGGAAATGAACCGTGTTAAACTAGGGTTAGGGTTATACAACCATTTACCGGCCGGCGGCGCCATGTACCGTCGAACTGACTCGATATTTTATATACAAAAGCGATACCTTATTTTTCTGATCCTATTACAGTAGTGTAGCAATACATACTTAGGCATACTTTGTCGAACGACACATACCATAAACACATTAAAAAACATGTCAGTATTGTTAACCTTTCTGACCCTTTTGGGCTGCATTACAACTATATCTTCATCGAGTGGAGCTTCATCACCGGAAGCATATAACTATGGTGGGCACTATGCTTTTGCTGATAGACCAGTAATGCCACAATATTACGACGCTGAAGGGTACGGTGGACGCCTGGTTCAAACCGAAACAGCCATTCGTCGGAGTCCAAACACTGAATTGCAATTTCAATTACTAGAAGGAGTAGTTAATAAAGACAAGCATACCGAGCCAGTTGGTGCTTCTTATAATGGTAAAACATATGACGACAACGCAGGATTTGACAACTTTGAATTGGATCAAGACTTCGACTCTTCAAATCTACCAGAAGCATCGCTATTGTCACCAACAATATCCGCATCATCAATATCGCCCGAACCACCGTCGTCGCTAAGAGGGTCATTATCATCGATGTCGCCCGAGAGTTCATCAACTTCACCATCATCGCCATCATCAATATCGCCATTATCGCTGGACAGTTTGCGTGTTTTTTCGCCAATTAGAGAAGAATCCGATTTTATGCCTACTTATGCTACATCTGCTGAAGTTGAGACACCGAGTTTCAACGACCTCCAAACTAATGGTACTAATCCTCCTCAATTCAGTCTTTGGTGGTGAACGTGAACATCATCTCGAATTCTTGAACGTGAACATCATCTCGAATTCTTGAATACTAGATCGAAAACTCAACTTCTTCATCACAAAAAAAGTATAGTTTTAATTTATATAATTTTGGACACAAAAGTCTCTTAATAAATTGTACATATCAAATTTATTTTATATTCCTATCTTTATAAACGAAAATATGAAATAGTTGTTTGTAATCGATATTATTGTAGTATTTACAAATACAATTGAAACAATGAGTATGAAAATCACCAACAACTATCAAAACAACAAGCTATACTTTTCTCTCTACATAGAGACATTTACCAACGATTGCCTCCCCGTCCACGTCCACCAAATCGACCTCCTCCACGACCACGTCCACCATATCGACCACCACGACCACGTCCACCATATCGACCACCACGACCACGACCACCAAATCGACCACCTCCACCACGTCGACCACTTACTCCAAATTTCGCTAATTCGTCAGGAACATTTTGTTTAGCATTTTTTAATAATTGAATTAATGCAAATGCATTTTTTTTAGATTCATATGTAAAAAGTGTATACGCTGTGCCTTTACGACCAGCACGGCCAGTTCGTCCAATTCTATGAACATAATCTTCAATTCCAACTTTTCCTTTTCCATTAGGAAAATCATAATTAATTACATGTGTGATATCTTTCACATCGAGGCCACGAGCAGCTACATCAGTAGCAAAGAGTAATGTTGTTTGAGAACTTTTAAAAGCAGCCAAAACACGCGTTCTCTGCCATTGATCTTTATCACCATGTAAAGAATCACATGCCATACCGTCATTCCATAACTTATTTGCGATACTGTCACAATCTCTTTTTTTACCTACAAATACAATTGTTTTTGCACCTTCAGGTAAATTTTGAATTATTTTTAATAATTCAGCAAGCTTATCACTTGGTTCAACAACTTTAATGATTTGTTCAACATCTTCATTTGCAACTAATTGGCCACTTTTACCAACATTTAACTGAACTGGATTACATAAGAAACGTGCAGCTACACGTTGTACTTCACGTGGCCATGTAGCACTATAAAATAGAGTTTGACGACATGTCGAATCGCACAAACCTGATGATGGCACTGGACGTTCCATCATTCGTTTTTGGACAGGCATTTTAGAAAGTATTGCATCAATTTGAGGTTCAAAACCCATATCTAACATACGATCTGCTTCATCTAACACAAGCGCTTCAACAAGATTGACACTTGTCTTGCGCATATCCAATAAATCATTTAATCGACCTGGTGTTGCAACAACCATATGAACAAGACCACGTTCCAACTCGCCAATTTGACGTCTTTTTGGAGCCCCACCGTACAACACTACTGAACGAATTCCTTGTGGACGTCCAAATTTTAATGCTTCCGCTTGAATTTGCATGGCTAACTCACGTGTTGGTGCAAGTACAAGAGCTAAAGGACCATCACGAACACGATGAGTACGTGTTTTAAGTCTGTTTTGAATTTTCATAAAAACTGGCATGAGAAATCCACATGTTTTTCCACTTCCAGTTCTAGCTACAGAAATTATATCACGTCCAGTATTGGCAATAGGCCAACTTTGTGATTGTATAGGTGTTGGCTTTTCAAAACCTGCTGCTGTAAATGCTTGTTTTACAGAATTAGGATAGGGTGCAGACATCACCCTTTAATTTCAATAGAATGTTCTTTACGCCATTCATCAGATGATTTTACAACTGCAGATGTTGTCGGTTTCAAAGTAGGAGGAGATACAGTAGAAATTTCCTTTTGTGTGGCAGGTTTTTCTTCTTTTTTCTGCTTCTTTCGTTCGGAAGAATCTACTTCAACGCCAGAGTCTTTTAATGAACGTTTGAGTGCTTTACGTGCTGCTTTTTTTTCAGCTTTACGTGCTGCTTTCTTTTCCGCTTTACGGGCTGCCTTACGTGCAGCTTTCGCTTCTGGGGAATTATCTTTCTTTTCTTTCTTATCACTTGACATGATAGTAACGTTATTAGAGTAAAAGAAACGATATAAAATGATTCAGTTTACTACCTTTTTGTGTGTGTGTGTGTGTGACTTGAAAAAAACCGGTAAATGAACAACTGACTCGATATTTCGATATTTCGATATTTAGCAAAAAAAACACACATTTTTCGTGTGTCCGTACCAATAAAGTACGGATTTTTCAAGATGTTTTTGTGTTTTTCCCCTAACAAATCGCAAACAAAATTTGCTATAATATCGTAATGTAAATAAAAGTTGAAAATATACAATTTTGTAGTTATTTGGTACAATGTACTTTATTTATTTTTGAAAAAAGGTTGAAAATATACAATTTTGTAGTTATTTGGTACAATGTACTTTATTTATGTTTTGAAAAAAGGTGTTCTACTTTTTAATTTTTGACCAATGACAGAAAATGAAAAAACTTTTGTTGTACCACGATTAATATTTTTATGATTTTTATCCATATTTTTATGATTTTTATGATTTTTATCCATATTTTTATGAATATTTTCTATATTTTCATCAATATTTCCATCCATATTTGTCGGAAGAATTTGATATTTTGCCTTAATACCATCAAAATGTATACAATATTCCTTACTTAAAGAAGGTTTTCGACTCACATCACATCCATTTCTAATACTTGACGTAAAGCATTTAACCACTCATCAATACCATTGGTAAAAACACTATTTTTTGATTGAATACATTTTTGAATATCTCCAGAAGATAATTGTTTCATTGCTTTAGCCGTTATCGTAACAATACGTGGAATAGCATTTTCTTCATTCGTCACCCAATCTGGTGTATATGTCATTGTATTAGGTAACGCATCAAATTTAGGTAAGTAGGGTTTTATATCAAGAATTGGAGTACCATGTATTTTGGAAAAATATTTCAAAAAAAAAAAATTTTTTTGTTAGGTACAAAATTTCGTACGAAAAAAAAATTCGATTTTTTTGTAAAAAAA
>LT636178.1:0-13039 GCA_900128565.1 Stramenopiles sp. TOSAG23-6 | reverse complement strand
CAATACATACAAATGGCTTACATTCTGATGATGCCACAGGATTTCTGAGTAACAGTAACTTAACTGGAATTAATATCCCCGATGATTTAACTTGGAACAGACGACTCAATCAAAATGACAGTATTGGTGGTCGATTATCAAAATCTGTTTTAGCAGCTGCTGCACGAAGTTCTCCAGGTAATCCATTTAGAAAAAAAGTTACTGGAAAGGCGTCACTTCAAAGAGGTAAATTTGCAATAAATGATAAGTTTGATAATGTCAGTGGTGGACACGACAGTCATAGTGAATCGAGTCAGACAGATGATGAAAGAAATAATGTTTCATCTATTGCATTTGAATCAAAGAGAAGGAGTAAGCATCATCAGCAGAGAGCAACAAATGAAATTAGCCAAGAATCTCAAATTTCCTCACTCATAGGAAATACAACAAACGTGTCAAATATGTATGATAAAGAAGACTTTCGTGACATGGATGTGTCTCGTAATAGTTTAACTAAAGAAGGTTTTGCTGACTTGGACGTGTCTCGTAATAGTTTAACTAAAGCAGCGCGAGATGTGGAAAATGTATTAAGAGGTCGTAGTTCCGATAATATTCAATTAATACAAAATATTCATGTTTCAAATTCTAAAGATGTAGAGAATAAAACTAATATTTTTGAATCGAATACCCCGGAAAACTCCAACTTTGAATATAATAGTGATGATTTCGAGGAAGATGATGATGAGGAAGTTAATAATAATTCGAATGATTTCACTGAAAAGAATGATAGAATTTCTGGATCTCACAGTAATTTTAACACAAGAGGAAACATTGGTATGTTTTATTTTTTTCAATTTCAAAATTATTTTTTTTTGGTACGAAATTTCGTACCTAACAAATTCAACAAAAAAAAATTATTTTTCACAATATAGTTCAATTTGGTCGAGGTGGCAGAGGTGGAAGAGGAGGTCGTGGTGGTCGTGGTGGAATGAGAAAGAACAGAAAAATCGGTAATATTGAAGAACGAGCTATTGAAGAGACTGGAAGCGAATTATCGGAAGAACTTGATGATATTGAAACCCGTAATAATGGTAATATAATTGGATCTGGTTCTATGTCCAATTCGAAAAGTCGTTCAGATCGTAAGTACAAAAGACCCTTTACAGCTCATAGTGAAGTATTAGGATCATGTATGTTTTCACCCTAACCCTAATCCTAACCCTAATGAATTTAATTTGTTTTTCCACAAAATTTTATACCTAACAAAAAAAATCATATTTCTGAAATATGTTTTTAGAATACATCAATGTTGGAATCTTCGTCAAATACAACATTAAATAAATCAAACAAAACAAATCGTCCTGCATCTTCTAGATCTCTCTATGAGACACGCGTCGGTGATCATACTAGAGAATCTTCGTTGACAAATTCTTGTGTATCAAATACAAATGTAGGATTTGAACAAAAAAAAAGTGTCAGTTGGAAACATCACTGGGATGACTGTAGAAGAAGTAGCAGTATATTCTAGACAAAAAGTTGCTATTAAATCTGTTATTAATGAGTTTTGTGCTTCAAACCCATCAACAGTTGTGGAAGGTGCTACTGCTTTATTGTGTCGAATAATGGATCGGGTCATTGCGAAGCCTAGTATAAGAAAATATCGACGACTCTCTCTTGCTTCAAGCACTCTTCGCCGAAAACTTTTAAGTCGCCCTCAAGGTCGAGCTCTTCTTGAGGTTGTAGGATTTCGATCTGAAGGAGATGATCACGTGGTACTTCAGAAATCAGTGACATCATCAATTGCAAAACAACTCAAAATTGAACTCAAAAGTATTTGGTCTTCAATACATTCGCCAGTAAAGACATTCCATTCACCTAAACAAACTTCTAAGAGTAATATAGGAAATATAACTCGTAATAAAAGTGATTCTGTGACTAATCCTAGCACTGCAGAATATTCGCCACGTCCTGTACTGCGACAATTGGAACGATTACGAGTTCGTAGCAGACGTAATACAGGAAATAGTATTGGTAGTAGTAGCATTTACGATGGTAGTAGTGTGCGTGACAGTCGTGCTAGTACTTTAAGTAGTGTTGCTGATGGAACTGATGATGGAATGAGTTTTGTTTCATCGATACAAAAAATGCCTTCTCCAAATCCTGCTGGATTAATGGGAGCTCTTCATAATTCTCGAAATTTTGAACAAAAGAAAGCAGATTATTCTACAAAAGAACTTTTGAAAAACAAAAAAAGTCAACAAAAACAACAAAAAAATTCTTTGGTTGAAGGCAAATCTAAGAACTCAGATGAAGTACATAATTTCAGTATTCGAAGCCAATCGAGAGATGTTACTAATGTAAACAGTAATACAAGTGATGTGGATATGGAACATCATAATACTTTCGAAGCTAGTGATATGTCTACATCTCAATAACAAAAATCAAAATCAGATTATGAGAGAATGCTACAATAATTTGTTATAAACTATTAGTTATATTTGTATATACGTTTTCATAAATTAATTTGCCAAATTCCATCATTAGCTTCATTTATCTTCTTAGAACATTCGAATAGGCTATAATATTTATGTGAAATTGTTTTTTCGTGAACTTTTACAACACGAATTCCAGATGTTTTCGTGTCGGCTACAAGAGCTTTCATTCCAGATAATCCAAGAATATCTCCGGATGAATCCGAAATAATATTAGCACCAACTGCAGCAGTTACACATACTTCTAATGTCTTTGGAGTACGATTTGGTGTTGTTTCTACTGTCTTTTTACTCCTATTAGATTCTCCACATTTAGTTTCATAATAAATCCCACCTGCGTTTTTGTATACAATAGAAAGTTAACAAAAGCTAAAAATGAATAACTTTAATTTGTATTATATAAAATATTGTACTAAATTTTTCACACTATAAAAACATACCATTACGGTGATAGTGACCCGAAAACCAGTGTGTAGCTCCAGCACGGCATAACTTATGTAAAAGGCGAAGCCTTGTAATGCGATCCAATGGGAAATATTCATCATTTTCATAAGGATCGTTGATAAAAGGAGGATGGTGACTAAAAACTATAATTCGTGATTTCTGAGAGTTATCCCTACTCAAATGCGTATGTGCAAGTTCTGAGTCGAGCCATGTGTCTTGTTCTGCAGCAAGATCTAGAGCAGATGATGGATCTTTATATAATTGGCTATTCAATACAATACATTTTACACCTCCAACAATGAAGCTAAAATAATCTGAACCAAAATTATTGCTCCATGTTTTTATTGTTTTTGGTGTTGGTCTATTTCCAACATCATGGTTTCCACAGCAGCAGACTAATGCAATATCTGGATGAACTTTACTAAATATCTTTTTGAATGTTTTTACTTGAGCCATATGTCGAGTGTATCGTGGAAAAATATTTCAAAAAAAATCTAAAAAAATTGTTAGGTACAAAATTTCCTATGAAAAAATAAATTCGTAATTGAAAAAAAAATAAAACATACGTAGGTTCTTTATGGGGCATAGCATTGACCAAGTCTCCACAAACTATGACAAAAGCAGGGCATATCATGTATAATATATCTAAATAATAAAAAAAATGAAATTATAATTCTATTCTCTACCAAAATTTTGTACCTAAAGGCTAAATCTATATTGTTCATTGTCTATTTGTAATGAAATTAAAATACGTGGAAAAATTGCATTCACGGCTTCAACAGCTTGTTCGCTAAATATTTTCTCCATTTCAAATAGTTCAGATCGAGCTTTTTCATGAATTAATTCTGGAACTGGAATTACTTTCCTTCCATCAATATACCCTAAAGTCAAAATACTAATTAGTTTGCGGTATTTTCGGAGCCACTGACCATCAAATGTTTGCTCTAGCATACCAAATTGAGTGTCAGCCAACTGAACGAAACAAAATGGACCTGTTTTCTCCCAAGTAGAAAGTGGCCCATTTGGCGATAATTTCTGATGTATGCGATCCTTAGTTAATTTGAAAATGTCGTCGGTATAATCTATATTACTCATGTTTTTTCCTAAACGTTTAACTTTCTAAACATATTCTTTAGAAGTAAACACAAAAGAGAGAAGCAAGAAGATGCCAAGAAGATGTCAAAATTTGAAACCCTAACCCTAGGCCAACAAAAGATTCAGTTCGAAAAAAGTGCTACTACTGGTTATGGTAGCTTCCACCGCGAGACACTCACACACACACAGTCTGTTTTTCTTATTACAACTAAATTCTATAATAATGTCTAAATCTTGGGAATCTGCGACCGACTACAACGAGTATATTACTTACGAAGGGGACTGCCTTATTGGAAAGAAATGTCCTTCTCTCGATAGTCTTCAGTATGCTCAGGGCGAGAAAGTCACCCTTGACTCTGATAAGAATACTGTTCTCGTCTTTTGGGCTAAATTCCTCAAGGATAACTGCTTCGAGTCTATGACTGGCGTTGAAAATATGTGCAAGTCTCACAGCGATGACCTCCAAGCTGTATGCGTTTCTATTGATCCAGCTATGAAAGATGTAAAACGTTTCATCGAAAAGAAGGCTCTTGCGTGTGAACTTCCGCTCGCTTTTGATGAAGACTCAAAGTTCAAGAAGTCCCTCATGGAACTGGCTGACCTTGAGACCCTCAAAGTACCACAGGCTATCATTGTCGACAAGAACGGTGTTATTGTATGGCGTTGCAAATTCAGTAAAGCTTACAAATATTCCGAGAGTCGCTTTGAAGAGCAACTTGTTAACGTAATCAAAGGCACTGAACTGTATACAAATGGGCCTTCCCCTGATGGCGGTGATGATGAACCAGAAGAAGAGACAGAGTGCTTTGCACCTCCTCCAAAAGCTGCTGACGATTGCTGGTAAATTATTATTGTGCGCTTAGATGGGATTCAATGGGATCTATGTGTATACCATAGTTGTTTGCAAGATGCACAGTTAAAGACTTGAATTTTTGATAAATACGGAATGTTGTAGTTGACTTGTGGCACCTATTCAATTTAAAAACGAGTATAGTTCCTTATGTTTGTACATTAAAACAACAAACCCCTTCTTTTTGTGTATAATAAATGTTAACTTTTACGATATCTAGTTATATTGAGAGAGATATAGTGTTTGATAGGTTAAAATAGTATTTTTTTGTTAAAGGAAAAATTTACATTATACTACATACATGATATTGTCAATATATAAATTTTTATTCATTTTATCAACACACGAAAAAAAATTGAATTGCAAAAGACCCATACGCGCCCATACGATATAAATCGAAAAATGAATACTGGTTTTAGAGTTTTGGTAAATTGGAGATTTGAGATTGCCGAATTTAAATGTTTTTCGTTTGCTTATTGCTAAGTATTGCGAAGATAGGTACTATGAGGATCTCTCACATAACGGCCACATTTTGCTAATGTTTTCATCATTTTTTTTGTTCTAAAGGGCTTTAGATCCCCTAAATGACTAGAAGGCCTCGTTATTGTGGACGTAGAGCTATACATGTACATTTAAAAATATTTCAAAAAGAAAAAAAAATTGTTAGGTACAAAATTTCGTACGAAAAAAAAATTCATACAAAAAAAATAAAACATACATGCTTGGGCCTCCCGCCTGAAATGCTTGTTTCTTTATACCTCCCTTTCCAGATAGTGTAGTTTCGTTTACAAGTAACTGATCTTCAAGTTTATTCGTTCGTTTATGTTTTGCTAATGAATATTTAAGACGTTTCTTAATCTCAAAACTATCTTGAAACTCTGGATGCTTCTCTGAAAACTTTGATTCGTTTCTTTTCATATTTTGTGTTTTTTGATGAGAGCGGGAACTTAAGTTATTTCCTCCAGAGTATCTTAAGGGTGGGTGGCACTTGGTATCATACACGGATGATAAAGTTTTGTTCGACAAACCCAATATAGCTCGGCGTTGTTTTTCATCGTCTTCTTGTTCCAGTAGTTTTGATGTTTCTATATCTTCAGTCTCTTTTGACGTTCGTTTTTGTTTTTTTTCTTCGTCATTAACTGAACAACTATCTCCCCACCAAGTTGGTTTCCCCCAGCTAGCTTTCTTTTGCCAACTTTCTTGTGACATTATGATTTTGTAGTCTGAAAAGCTTGAATCAATGTAATAACTAGAGACTACAAGTATAAGTTTACGGATACTGACGTGTATAACTCCGAGTTGTAACTGATTTTTCTAACCGACCATAACCGTTGAAAGCTTTTTGCTTAGCGCTATATAGCTTGCCTACTAAAATCTATCCTCAGACATTTTCTATGATGTGCATGCATCGTACGAAGGCTACTGGCACGTATATATTGTAATTTATCGCGCAAAGTTTTGACATTAACTTATCTATTAAGTAAAATTTGTAAAGGTTCTTGATCGACTACAACCAGATGGAAAATTTTGATACAGAAGTGAATCAAAACCGATTGAAACCCCAACCGTTGAGCACAGACAAATTAGAAAAACTACAACAACAGTTTGATTTTAACAAATTTGAAGATGGTACCATTTCGACAGATCAAATCGAACATTGCTTAACTTCATCAGATATTATATTAACAAAACAAGAACTTTCAAGACTTTTGACGTTGTCAAACCTTGTGCTTTCACCAAAGAAACGCATTCATTTTGATCAGTTGGTAACTTTAACACAGAATCAAGTTGATGTTAAAATGCTATACGTTCTGTTTCAAAATGCGAATACAGATGTATCTTTGGAGCGCGTAGAATTTTTCCTTGATGAAAATGAAATGATGAATTTGTTCAAACAATTGGGTTTAGGATTAAACAAGAAAACTTTTCTAGAAAAGCTGCGAGTGTTTGATAAAGATTTCGATGGTAAAGTGAATTGGGAGGAGTTCGTTACACTGTGTAGCAGTGTTTTAGGGACATATGTCAATACTAGTTTACGCAAACCTTTATTTAATCAATTACGCGTGTATGCAAATAAAATTCAGAAAAGTTTAAAAGATACAGATGACATCGCCGGTCAATTGGTTAAAAAAATTAATCAAAAGAAATTAGAAATTACAAAGAAACTTCAAGATGGTTCTTACAGTGAAGCTCGAAAAAAACTACGTGAATCTTGGGCGGTAAAAGACAAATTAGAAATGGGGTTATTGAAGCTCAAACAAGATCACTTTGTAGAGTTACAAAAACTACTCATTAAAAACGACGATGAAAAACAAAGATGTACGTCTTCATCAAGAATTTCAATATTTGTTTCAAAAACATTTCAAAAAAAAAAAAAATGTTTTCGAGTATTAACTTTATCAACAATTACATTTTGGTGTTCTACCTAATTTAAATTTTATACCATGATTTTATATGACATAACTAACAAATTTCAAATATAAAAATAGGTTTTCACAATATATTGGTTCAGTTTTATAAAGATGCAATCAACGAAAGAGATAGAAAGCGTGCTGAAGTCAAAAGGCTTCGCTCTGCTGTGAGGTCTGAATTTTCGGATAATTTTCAGCATGTAAATCAAATAAAGAATTCGTTGCATGTGATAGAAAAGATTGGCAATCAGGTGAGTCTTGGTATTGATGAGGCAATCGCACATAGTGAAATGAATAATAAGATATGGGATACTTCAGCTTCATTCGAGTTTGCACCGTAAGTTTTCAACCCTACCCCTACGTTTTCAAAATGATTTTTCACCTAAATATTTATTTTTTAGACATTGTATCATAACTAACAAATTTCAAACACAAAAGAAATATATTTTAAAATACATGTCACCCTCCAAAAACACCATACCGATAGAATATTTAGAAAATCAAGGCGAAGTAATTTCAGAAATATCAAATAAAATGGGATTGATGCATCACGAGCGATTAAAATATGAAGAGCTAATAACAAATGCTGTAATTTCAAACAAGACGAAACGTATTAAGTGTATGAGTTTAAACTTCAAAATTACAAATTTGGAAACGACTTTGTTACAGTTGGAAGAAAAATGCAAAAATTTACACATTCTAAACAAAACATTAGAAGCGGAAATAAACAAGAAAAATGAAAATAAAGATTCATCACAAATTAAAGTATTAAAAAACACTTTGTTTCAGTACACAGAGGAATTGGATGAAGTCAATAATGGGCTTACTGTGGCGAGGAAGAGAGCCAAGGAACTGGATATTAAAATTAAAAAGTCCAACAAAAAATGTGCTATTTTAAACACCGAACTAGGGGAATTTAAACTTTTAATGGAAAATGTTATTCAAGCAACACGCGCCCCAACAAAATAAAAATAAAAAGTGATAATGTTTTTTTTTGTTTTTCAATAAAATTATAGCACATAGTAAATAAAAATTTTTGTTTTTTTCTTTTTTTGTTTTTTTGTTTTTCAATACATTTTATTACACAAATTTATCTCTCCAACGTTGGCTTTGTGACATGGCAAGAAAGTTATAAGTGCGAAACATTCTTTTGATCGTATTTACACGAGAAGGCAAACTTAGAGTTGGATTCCTCAATTCTGCAAGATCAGCTGAAAATCGGAGGAATGCCCCATGGCTCAATCCAAGAAGACTTAGTCTATCATGGACAAGTTCTTCGATTAATCTAAGTAATAGTGTTAATTCGCCCATGTTTCGTGCTGACATAGAATCTTCACGTGAAAAGTATTGATTAACACTATTATCAAAATCAGCGGATTTATGAATAAAAGAATCATCTTTTTTCTCTTCAGGAAAATTGTTTTGAAAAGACGTTTTAAATTTTTTTTTCCTCATCAAAGATGAATCTAACAAAAGTAATTCTGCATCTCGTAAAATTAGTGTCGCTTTTTGGCGTAAGAAGCCAGAGTGTTCCAATTTAGAATGTATTTTGGAAAAATATTTCCAAAAAAAAAACTAAAATTTGTTAGGTACAAAATTTCGTACGAAAAAAAATTCGAATTTGAAACAAAATAAATCATACATTCTCGTAATCTTCCTCCGTAATACAATTGGTAAGTTCTCCAAGACGTAATGCTCTAGCACAGAATGCTCGCATTGCATCTTCACAACGTATTTTTCTCAGTTTAAAAGCTTTGAGAAGCTGTGTTGCAGTCATACTAGTGTAAATGTCTTCATCTTCCGGTCTTGGAAATGAAAGATTCAACTTCCTTTTGAATTCCATCCGTCGTATGTCACGTTCCTTACGCTTCCTAAGACACAGCTTAGCAAGCTCACGTCTTCGAATTCGTCGTACTATCCCCTTATGTACACAACAAGATGTAAAACAGACAATACCAACACCAAATAGTATTGCTATCACGTCTTGTCTTTGGAATTTTGCACGGAAATTTGCAAAGAAACTACGTATTTCCATCTTTCTCAAGTGGAGTTATTAATCCTTACAAAACTATAAGTGGATTTTACCAATACAATCAAGTACTAGTTGAGGGTAAATGTAATTATATATTGAACTGCAGTAATACTTATAGATAATTTGGGAGCAAAGGTTTGTTTACGAATAACGACAAAAAAAAGTTTTCTCTTCAGGATCTATCAGAGTTTCAACACAAACTGGCCAGTCAACTTTCAAATTTTTTAATACCTACAAAAAAATAGTAATATTTTTTTTAAATTTTTTAAATTATTAATTTTTATTCGGAGTTGGGTCATGTGATGACAAAATCGAAATTTAAATTGCATTTGTATTTTTATTTAGAAAGTTGCATCAAAATCACTTGTGAATATCCCCGATACTTCTAGCCATTCCCTCACGGATACCCATAGAACTAATAGGTCTGTGTAGTTCTGGGTTTGTCCCATGAAAACTACTTTTGTGGGTAATTTTAGGCAGAATACTCAATTGTTTCGCATTTCGTTCACTCTTTACTGGATTATCAATCCATTCACTGAACAAATCAGTTGATCTGTCAGCTGGATTTGAAGCAAACATTCTTCCAAGAGCGGCTGATAATCCGTTCAACCCTGTCCCTTCTTGCAAAAATGTAAGATTTGTATCTGGAAATTTTTCTCTCACAAACTTCTTGAATAAATCCTCTGAAAAGTTGATCTTTTGTACATGTTCTTCGCCTCCAAATGAACTGCATATCATACAACCAAAAGACCAAATATCCCAACTTTGGGGATGCTTGAAGTTTGACATTGTTGCTTCTTCTGACATTGCAATATGGTCAGGTGGGAAACCTCCCAGTTGATTCCAAAAACAAAGTCGTTTCCTCTGCCTTTCTTGAAATTCAAGGACACCTTGGGCTTCGGGTGGCATGTTAATGAAGGTACCTGAAAATGTTGTACGATGTAAATCATCTAAACGAGCCATTACACCATAGTCAAAGATTATAGCACGCTCTTGATTAGAAATTGCAGTATTTTCTAATTTTAAGTCTCGATGAAGGTATCCTTGCTGATGTATTTTGTGCATTCCAATAAGAACTTGTGGAAGATACGTTCGGAGAGCTTTACCCAGAAGTTCATCTTGCTTTTGTTGATCGGGCATGTCATATATAAACTTTCTTTCCATTTTGCCTTCCGTTTCTTTGGGGTTCAAAATTTGGGCTAAGTCGTCCCCTATATAGTCCGTTAAAACTACTGGATCACCTTCACCGTCGGTAATGGTATCGGATGTTTTAGGCCAAGTTACGTAAAATTCTGACTCTTCTAGTTGCTTCAAAAAAGAACGTTCTTCTTTTAGATATTTCAAGGGTCCCTCCTTTGCTGGTCCTTTTCTTCGAGGATCAACTGTTTTTATTACAATATACCCACCGTTTTTCCATTTTTCTTTATGCTCATTGTCCCTAGCCAAGTGGCAACAGGCCTGCGCTCCTTGATGATCCATTTTTCTAACCTCCTGAAGTCTTCCAACCTCAGCTTTTATGCTACCATCTCTACCACGTGCTACTTCTATTGGGACCGTTAGTCGGGGTGTAGCTACCTTACCAGAACGGTTCAATACGGACCTTAGACGGCTTGCAGAATTCATGGTTGTACAAAGTACAAAAAATGTTGCAAATAATAGAACCCGCATATTAAGTGATACATGCATTTTCTACGAACGTGATTTTGTTAATGGGTTGAGCAGAAGTACTCGTTGGAAATCTTGGAGGCTGTGCGAGTCTTTATAATGATGAGTACAGATACCTCTTTACAGGATATCGATACCTATAGGTATCAGAAGTACCTTGTTTAGTGCGAGCGACGACCAATTAATTGGCACGTGGCGGCCGGAATATATTGACTGAATTCAAATGAATAAAACTAGCAAATTACTATCAAATATTAAAATATATCATAATCATATACACGTGTATACACGTACCTACCTGTAGCTGTACTTAACCCACGTTAAAGCTACACAGGAATATAAATCTCAATTTCTTCAGCTAAGAATTTAATATCATTGGTGGTTCCACCCGATATAGGCGAATACCACTCTCTTGTGGGGAATTAAAATTTCACGGAAGATCTTCGTTTAGCGCAAACGCAAATGACCAGAAACAATTCACTCGCAAAACAATATGTATTGGTTGAAAGTGAAGCGTGTCCACTGCCAGAAAATTGTCACATTAAAAACGTACAATCCACTGAATCTACAAAACTAGTGGAAATGACCGCCGATATTATTACTGATCTTACAGGTAGCGTCGTAGGAGGTACTTTAGGTGTCTTAAAAGGAGCCGTTCATTCCGTTATTGGCGAGAAGCTTGTACACGCTACACTCAAAACCCTCAATTTTAGTCAAGAGAACCAAGAGAGGTACTCTCGTCAGGCACGATACCTTGGAAACTATATAGGTTTCACTGAAGGATTGAAGCTCTCCAAAAACTTTGGGAAACGTGCTACTACGTTTTTCAGGCGTTAAACAATACGTACAAATTTATGTGGTATGGTTAACCTAGTTAATTTAATTGGTTACACGAACATTTAGTTAACTTTGTAATAAAACGAGTATAAATTCGTTTATATTTGAAAAGCAAAATTAGAAGTATTAGCTAATTATTCCCTTGCGGTCTCTACATAAAACCTTTTGTCAATAAAATAGCCAGGCTCTTTTCCAATAAGCCATTTTATATTACAGCCTTTTGATGTTATCTGCTCGTTTAGGGGTATGGTCTTATCCTCAAGCAGGAGTTCCACGGCTTTTTTTAGCTCATCGCCGGTGGTTTCAGGTGAAGGCCAGTAATTCCTGGTTTTGTCTTTCTCCCGTTTGGGCATCGAAGCACAGAAACGGCCATTGTATACTAACTTCCCATCCGCGTTAAACAAGAAAAATTCAGGTGCACAGCTGGCACAGTATGCTATAGCAACAGATTGGTCCGCGTCAAAGCAATATGGGAATTCATAGCCAACCTTCTCTGCCTTCTCAACCATCTTGGTAGGTGAATCTGCGGGACAAGCTACCACATCATTAGAACTGATTCCCACAACTGATATACCTTGTTTCATGAAGGAAGCAGTGACGGTAGCTAACTCTTTTTCTATGTTTACCACATAGGGACAGTGATTACAAAGAAAGATGACTAACATTCCTTTTTTTCCTGCAAGGAGTGAATCACGGTTCACATAACTTGAGGAGGTGACATCCCTCAAATTGAAATCAGGTGCAGGGGACCCGTAAGATAACATTCGAGTTGACTCCACTAACATTTTTCTTTATATTTTCTTGATTGGTTTTAATTATAATTACCTCCCTATAATGCATGTCGACGTCATGGCCATGGTGGTGGCTTGGCCAAGGTGACACGCGCAACACGCTCCGCTGTCATATAATAGGATTGAATTAGCCGTCATTCACGCGACATTGTAGAATGTAGAGGCTGTTGCCGTACAAATCCTAATTATTTGAGGTTGATTTCTTGATATTTTTTTCTTGGAGTGAAACAATTGTTTTCACGCTCACCGCTTCTTTTCAATTGCAAGAAAATTCTAACGACTGAACAATGATTCCAACGTTATTCCTTTTTCTGGTTGCTTCTCTTAACCTCCATCATATTTTGGCATTTTCGTTAACACTCCGCTCACAAAATAAATCAGAGGTTGGGCGTGAAGAATGGCTTGTTCAAAACAATCATGTTGATTGGAAAGCAAACTCCACA
>LT636177.1:0-13040 GCA_900128565.1 Stramenopiles sp. TOSAG23-6 | reverse complement strand
ATTCGAAATTTGTTAGGTACAAAATGTCGTACGAAAAAAAATAAATTTGAAATTAATAATGAAAGCGTACATAATCTACAAATTTTTCTGCGTCTGGTCCTTTAACAGCAATTTGACGTTCCACAGCTACGTTCCACATAGTGACATCATTAGTTAAACTTTCGTATTCTTTCCATAAACCTCCATCTTCTGGCTTAACGTATGCACGTGGATGATACACTTTATTGTATATTTGGTAGCACCACGCTCCTTGTTCTTGAGACAAATGCCAAAATGGACCTTTTCGAACACGCGTATCAACGAGAAGTCGCAATCCTTTGCCATGCATACCTGCTTCGTCAACTGCCCCCGTAGGACCATCTCCTGATTGCCGCAGTTGGATTGGAATAGTCCGCTCTTTGAGATTTGGATTATTAAACATCTCGTCCAACGATGCTTGTTGGGGATGTTCCTTTTGCGCTGCTGATGCAGCAGGGAAACACTGCCGACCTTTATGAGACGACGAACTGATAAGACCCCGAGAATGGATCAAATTACGACTTTGTGTTACGAACCTCTTACGTGCAATTGACCACATGATAGACTTAATTCTTGTAGTAGTAAACGTTCGACTTTCGGGAGAGATCTAGTTATAACTTCAGGCTTAAAAGAATGTACAAGATTTTCTGGATCGAGATCCAAGACCGAAAAGATCCAAAGAAAGTTCGTAAAAAAAAAAATTGTTCAAATTTTTTCAGTTTTTGCTCCTACAGAAACACGAAATAATTATAAAAGTTTGAGTTCGTGGTTCGCCGTGCTGGGAGTTCTTTTGGGTCAGAAAAAAAGAGAACAAACATGCTTACGAAAAATTTCAACTACTGTTCCTCTCATGAAGTTCATAACAAAGTTTGAATATTTTTACTAACTCAAAAAACTAAAAATGTCTGGAAGAGGAAAAGGAGGAAAAGGTCTCGGAAAGGGTGGCGCTAAGCGTCATCGCAAGGTCCTTCGTGATAACATCCAAGGTATCACCAAGCCAGCTATTCGCCGTCTCGCTCGTCGTGGTGGTGTCAAGCGCATNAGTGGACTCATCTACGAAGAAACCCGTGGTGTCCTCAAGGTTTTCCTTGAAAACGTAGTCCGTGATGCTGTCACTTACACCGAGCACGCTCGCAGGAAGACTGTCACTGCTATGGATGTCGTCTACGCTCTCAAGCGTCAAGGCCGCACCCTTTACGGTTTTGGCGGATAAACTCATCCAAAGTAAAACTGTGTCTTATAATTATAATATAAGAACTAAACAAAAAACATTTAAAAAAGGTATTCATTAATACCGTCCTTCTTGGAGAACAATTTTTTATTTTAATGATGAAAGTGTCTAATATTTATACATATTCTTGGTTTTGTGTTTATTGTTTTTTTGTTTTCGATTCTAAAGACTGGTACAAAAGTGTCTCTATTCGCGATAGCTAGCTTTACGTCTGCACTTCCTTATGTATATTATACGTCTCAAAAGATATTACGAGAAATTGAAACTTGTGGTTTACAATGGCATTATACAAGATATGAAATGGAGCATGATGGTGTAGCTTAGTCAAGCGAACGAGAATAACTTTTTTTGTTTTGTTTCAAATGTACAAAACAAAATTTTGTATGAAATCATGTTTTGGAGCCTCAGTTGAGAAATGGTGGTGAAATGTTTTTAGCAAAACTATAGAAAGCTATGTTTCCATTCTTATTAGAATTGATTCATGAAGACTTTGTAAAACATAAAAGATTTTTTTATCCTTCATTCTTTTTATTTTCTCTAAGACATTTTTTCTTCTCACTTTTATTGAAATTAAACCATTTCGATCTTTCCATATCTAATTGAAGTTCACCAGCATCTCTATCATTCAAAAAAGCGTAAATCAATGGTGAGATAATTCCCAACGATGTAACTCCAGCGGCTAACCCTAAAGCAATTACTCCTCGCTTTCCAGAAGAAGACATGCTTATTTTTTTTGAGTTGTATTAATTTCACTTTCAATTCGACGTGTTTCAGCTAAAGATGCTTCAAGAGTTGTTTTATTTGACTATAATAAAGTAACCTTTTTGACACCAGGAACAAAACAAACGTTACACGCCTTCATGGGTTGGCTTCAATAGAATATATCAAAATTTTATTAAAACAATGGACATAGATAGCTGTACGTGAGCCACAGCTTCAATCTTCAATTAATTGGCATGACATTTTGTGTCAACAATTTGCAATTTTATAAAAAAAAAAATTGCAAACGGGAAAATATACCCTAACCCTAGCCACATCAATCCAATCATGTCATGTCAATGTTCACGACCAGGTCACACCACCAGGTCTCTCACTCGTCATTCACACAAGTCTTTTACAATACCTTTAGTGTCTTAAAATGCCAAAAACTAGATCATCAACGAGATCCAATGGCAAGAACAAGTCCCGCGAGCAGGCTAATACGTACGAAGAAGCTGCCCAGTCTCTCACCGAAAAGATTCTTGGAGACGTAAAAGTTGCTTACCAAAAAGAAGGTGGCCTTGAAGATGTTGCTGCGAGCCTTGGGTTGACTAAACTTCGTCCAAGAAACAAAGTCACAGTCATGATTATTGGAAACCACTCTGCAGGAAAATCATCGTTTGTAAACTGGTATGTTGATGAAAACGTTCGTAATACTGGTGTGGCCATCGAGAGTAAAGGTTTCTCGATGGTGACATATGGAAAGCGCTCTTCTGCACCCATTAAAGGTGAGGGCAGCTTGAAGTATTTCCCTCATATTCGTGGTATTTCTCAGTTCCCAGGACTGATAGAGAATTTCACTACCATTACATCCGTATCGAACTCAAGAAATTTCCCTATGGTGGATTTTATGGATACTCCAGGTCTCGTTGGTGGTGGTGTCTCCTATTCGTTCGACGTCAATGAAGCCATGGTATATTTAGCTGACCATGTAGACCTAATTTTCGTTTTCCTTGACCCAATAGGGCAGGCACTCTCCCCTCGTACTATGGAAGTTGTAGAAAAGCTTAATGTGCGCCACTCCGAGAAAATGAGATATTATTTAACAAAAATTGACACTTGTGAAAAGATCTCAGATGTGATCAAGTTATCAGCTCAAGTTACTCAGAGACTTGCTATTCGTGTAAAAAATACACATGGATGGGAAGTTCCAACTATTTTCCTTCCAAATAATGATACATCTTCCGAACTTTCTAAACTTAATGATATCGGGAAGTTATGTGATGGCATTGATCAGGAAATTAAGCAAAAAGTACAAAGCAATTTGAAAATTATGCAATCTGACTCGGAGGAACTTTATATGAAGTTGCGTACCAAACTCAGTGATGATGCTATAGCTAGAGGAGCTGCTGGTAAATTAAGCATGCGATCATTCTTGTTTGCCCTCTTGGCTTGGGTCATTGTTCCATTGATTGCGCTTATAATGGCAACGCCATCTGTTGTACCTTTTCTGCCTGCTGATTTGCGAAGTAATCTTATACTCCTACAACTACAGAAGCCAGCCGTTGTATTATATGGATTATTTCCCACTATTTCAGTATATCAATCGGGTGCGTTCATTGCTGGTGCATTTTTCATACTCCAAATTTTGAAGATGTTTTATGGATGGCAGGCTAGTCGGTATAGCTTAATGCCATATAAAGATGTCGTTGAATTAAAAAAACATATGAGAACGTGTAAAAATATACTACGTGAAAGAGAGACGCTTCATAGTCAGTTCATTTCCGCTTCAGTTCATGAAGATTAGCGATGATTGTATATTCTAACAATACGTCTTTAATTTCATTTTTATAAATTTCATGCAAGAAGAAGAATAAAGTTTATAGTTTGTGAAAAAAATATATAAAATCCAAACAAAAAGTTTGGACGTACACAACTCAAATTTGAGTCAGCGCTACACACCAATACAAAAAAGTTACTTCGATATTTGTTCTTGCGGCAGCATTACAGGCACAGGGGGATCTACATCCATGTTGTTGTTGTTTTGTTCACGACTTTGCGCTAAACTTTTTTCTTGCATTTTCTTGACTTGCTTTTTTTTATTTTGATCAGCTCTGTATTCTTCTAGAGAAGACTGTAAGGTTTCCAAGAAATCATCAAAGTCAAGTTCTTCCATGGCAGATAAGACATCTTGAGCAGAGATTGTCTGTCGCTTATTCTCTTTACAAAATTCATTTGCTGTAGCAGTTGCATATAAGACAAATATTCCTGCAGCCCGTGCAAACGCTCTGTGTTGTGAAGGTTATCATATTTTCAAATAAAAAAGTTAGTCATGAAACAAAGTGTTGAAAAAATCGACAGCAGTTTGTTGGTTAAGCATAAAATACTGCTTGGCACACTTTCCTACCTGAACACTATTCGGTAATATCGACTTGATAATACGAGCTACCGATGCTTGCGGTATGAGAATTTCTGATGCTACATTTTTTCTTTTTCCAGTAGAAGTGTTGGGAGCAACTACTGTTGAATCTGTACCGCTTACTGCAGAAGAACTCATTAACTATTTTGGACTGAATCACTAAAGACAGAATGTAGTTAGAGTAAGCTCACAATAAATATATAAACTATACTGAAGGATTTCTAGATATGGTGTTAATAATGGCACAGCGATTTGGGTTATGAAGAGTGGTCACTCACCACCTTAATTACACTACTCTAGCTAGAGTCCTACGAGTCGATGAGTCGATGATGATGATGTCGACGAAAATGACTCGATGATTTGAGATTGATATAAACCCTAACCCTACTATACTTTTTTTTAACGCAAAATAACGTATTTATTTTTGTAAGTTACTACTATAGGACTACTACAAGGGTACCTCTACTACTACTACCTACTATAGCTAGTAGCAATCGGAATAAAAACAAAAATTTGAACAACTCCCTTCGTTATTTTTATAATATCGCAACATGAGAGTGATATATAGAAGTTCAAGTAACTTTGCTTTACAAAAATAAACTAATATATAGCTAATTGCTGAATTTAGATATAGAATGGCCGACGAAGAAACAGGAACTTCAAATATTCGCATTTATTTAAGAATTCGTCCAAGCAAACAATCCAGTAACTTCTACGAAATTCAACCCGATGAAGGGAAAGTATATTTCCGTGTTCCTATTGAGAAGCAACGAAATATGGTGAATAATACTCGCACGAATTTTTCATATAAATTTAATGGTTTGCTTGGTGAGACTGCAACGCAGGAAGATGTCTTCAACTAAAAGGTTTTAATGGTACTATATTTGCTTATGGCCAGACCGGATCTGGTAAAACATTTACAATCACTGGTGGCGTCGAACGATATGACCAGAGAGGTGTAATTCCTCGTACTTTATCATATCTTTTCAACTCTTTTAAAGATGAAAAATATCAAGACACTCATTTTCAAGTTTACATTTCGTTTCTGGAAATCTATAATGAACAAGGTTTTGATTTATTATCACCAAACCAAAATAATCAGGGAGGAGAAAGAGAAAAAATAAGTATTCTTGAGGATGAAGCTGGCTCGTTGAACTTAAGGAACTTGAGCATGTATCTTTTATTTTTTTCAAATTCGTTTTTTATCTTTTATTTTTTTTTTTTTCGTTTTTTTTTCGTACGAAATTTTGTACCTAACAATTGTTTTTAGATTTTTTTCAAAATATTTTTTCAAAATACATGCACCTTGCGAACAATGAGGAAGAAGCTTTAAATTTGCTATTTCTAGGTGATACAAATCGTGCAATTGCAGAAACCGCGATGAACGCAAATTCTTCACGGAGTCATTGCGTGTTTACAATATCTATTGAACAAAGGAAGTATGGCAGTGATACAATAAAGCATTCAAAATTGAACCTTGTCGACCTTGCTGGGTCAGAGAGAACTCACAAACATGGCACTTGTGTGTTTTATTTTTTTCAATTTCGAATTTATGTTTTTTTCGTACGAAATTTTGTACCTAACGATTTTTTTGGTAAAGTTTCGTGTTTTTTTTCACAATACATCTGGGAAATTATTACAAGAAGCATCGTATATAAATAAATCTCTGCACTATTTACAAATGGTAATCATTGCACTACATGAGAGGCTGAAACATGGACGAGGGCATATTCCTTACAGAAATTCTATGATGACATCAATATTACGAGACTCACTTGGGGGAAATTGTTTAACTTCAATGGTTGCTACGATGAGTCCAGATATACCTCAACTTGAAGAGTCTTTGAGTACATGTAGATTTGCACAGAGAGTTGCTTTAGTTCGCCAAAAAGCACATATAAATGAAGAGATAAACCCAACATTACTCATCCGACGTTTGAAGTCTGAAGTACGGAAACTCAAGGAAGAAATTCTATTTTTGAAACAATCTGATACTACTGATGAAAACGAAGTAGACATAAATATGACAACAACCGAAATTGAATTTTTGAAGAAAAAAATTGAAAGTTTTGTCGACGATAAATCATTAATAAGCAATCATGAAAATACCCACTTATCACTAGGCAATAAATATACTTTTAAACGAATACAAACAGCATTTACAATATTTCGTGATATTGTGAGAGAAAGATCAACAAAATCAACAAAATATTCCAAGTATGATGAGCAATCGAATAATAGAAATAGACCTGATGAAAATAATATTCAGATAATGCACAACGAAATAAATGCATTAAGACAAAAACTCCATCAACGAGACCAAGAAATTTTTCATCTTACCAACAAAGTGAACAATAGAGGTGGTCACCATCTATCACATCAACATGAGAGCAAAAGTCATACTGGAGGGGATTTTGAAGTATCTACAAGAGAGACAAAAACATCGGATAACTTTTCATATACATCAGTTGAAAACACTAGTCACTGCGCAAATGAAAATCGACAAATTAAGTCATTTGATTTACAACAGTCTGTACATTTAGATTTAGACCCGAGAAGTATTCCATTCCCAGATGATGTAAAAGTTTTGTCAGATGGTAAAATTTCATTCGAATATTTCCGTCAGCATTGGTCTCAAGCTGGAGGTGAAGCTGCAATTGATATGAATAAAAGGGAGTTAAAAATAAAGATTAATGCTGCTAAAGCAGCGGGAAAGTTAGTGAATGATGCAAGATTACAAATTAACGAAATTAAACAGAAAATAGAAGAATGGCGATATCGTGAAAATATAAATCAAGATGTGTTAAATAGTGACGCTGATAAAAATAAAAATACAGCCGAGGAAAAAAATAATGAAAAAAGTAGAGATATAGAAGTTAGACTGAGAGAAAAAATGAACGAAAAGAAGAATATATACAAAGAACAGTTTGCAGAACTCCGTCAGTTGAAGAAAGAAATTGAATCAATACAACGTATGATGGAAAAAAATAGGTCTAACGTAGTTAAAAGTTTTAAACTATGGCTTCAGGAAATGTCAAACCTGTCGACTAAAAAAAAGGAATCCAACAATACACGAATATTTAAAGCGACAGAAAAAAAACAGAAAAAATCAGATATGAACGCATTCTTTAAAGCAAAAAAAGAATTATTAGAACGGAGAAAATAATTATTGTCATTAATCAAAAATCTCTATTGATAAAAGAGGAAAATATTGTTTGTTGTGCTATATATATTTATGTTTTATTTTGAATATTTTTTCTTAGTAGAATGAAATCGAATTCAAAACACTTTGAATAATTGTCTGTGAGTGATCTACGTTGTATAATTTCTGGCTATTCGATATTTTCTTCCTCACTCTCTTGGACTTCTTCATCATTTGTACAGTTTTACGTCGAATACTAAAGCGATGACTCAAAGTTGCATTTGCGATAGCTTCAAGATCATTTGGTATCGCGTATGACCTACCACCCAATGATGCGTGCGTAATCCTACCAAGATATCATGTATTGCTCTATCCAACTCTACTGAAATATGGACATTTCTTGCATCTTTAGACAACTGTTTTGAACTATCAAACGATAATCGAATGGTGGCAGTATTCTCCACACCATTCGAAACAACCGGAGAATTGCTACTTTTCGATTCCACATAATTTGTTTCTTTCTCTTGATCTATTGAATCATAAGAGTTAGTCTTTATATTTCTTATAGTAGGAGAGACAAGTGGGCCAGAAAATTGTTTTTTTTTCTCACCACTAAACTTTGTCTCCTTCAGTGGCTCAGAAGGTGAAGTAAGTAATTGAATAATACCAATATAACTAGATATACATATACTACTTCTATATATTTCTTTTGCTATATTATTATCCTCTTCCTGAGAATTTGATAATTTTCGATATTCTTCAAGCAATGCAGGTGAAGGTGCAAATCGAAGCAAAAAATGTTCCAAGACACTTCGAGGTACCCGGCTACCCAAAGGAGAAATATCAATATTTTGTTTTGGTTGTCGGGATAAATTGGATGAGTTACAAAGCCTTGGGCCTGAAACAGTGGCTAATATGATAAATTGATCCGCAAGAGAGATTGATAAGTCTATCTCCTCTGGATTTTCACAAGAAAACTTTTCAAACTCGTTTTTTTCAGAATTCGATGAGAAATTCTGATTTTTTGACAGGTTTTGGACTCGTTTCAAAATATGACCCACATTAACTTTCAAAATACCTTGCCGCATTGTATTGAGCAAGCTTTTTTGTGTGTGTTCAGGAGCAAGATCAAAATCTTCAACAATTAAAATATTACCCAATATTGGAGCTGTTAAGATAAGATGTATTGTGAAAAAAAATATTTTGGACATTGGTACATTTTTTTAGGTACGAAATTTGCTACAAAAAAAATAAATTTGAAATTCATGATAAAAACATACATGTTCTTCAAAAAGTCTGTGCTGTTTTGATTCCTTTGATTTTTGCGCCTGATGTACAGCATCACCAGAGACACCCTGTTGACCAACAAAAGCTATATCGACGGAATTTCTTGATGCCATAAAAGCTCTACGTAATTCTGGGGTTAAACTTGGAGCTTTCAAAAAAGGTCTTGAGTGTGGGTGAGAATTTTGGTGAGAATTTTGGCCTGAACTTTGATTAAAACTTTCTTTTTTGACGCTTTCATTTGGTATACTATTTTCAACATCTTGCAGATTATTACATGTCATTTTACCTAGATTGACCTCAGTAGCATTAGTCTCAAACAAATTTTCAACCAAGGTGTTCTTTTCACTATATTGCAAATTCTCATCGTTCTGTTCTCCTTTAAAGTCAGAATTTTCAGTAGAGAATGTGTTTTTAGTGACACGGTTACGATCAATATTACCAATATTTGATAAATAAAATTCTTCTGGTTCAGTTGAAGGTGTAAATCTCATATGTCGAACATCAAAGTCAGGTGATAAGTGGTGACGTAATAGCGACAGTAAAGCCTTTCTAGAACGAGTTGATGAATTATTTTTGTGATCAGCAAATTGTTCAAAAGAATTAGTTTGTTTCACATGAGTTTGATTTTCATTTGTGAAGTCCATGCGTTCAAAATCAATGAGTAAAGGTGTTCTACTGACAACAGCCATAGATAAGCACCAACGGAAGTAACCAAGTTCAACATCTACCTCGGATGCACCAGCATTTTCAGACCTAATACTCATATTTTAGGCAGATATATATCAAAAAAAAAAGTAATTTAAAATATACCTTAAACTACTTTTGATCAAGGGAATCACGCAGATTGAGCAGACGCTTTTCTGATTCCTCCAAATTCCTCAACGGGAAAAGAGTCTTAAGATCTTCCTCTCCTTCCTGAAGAAGTTTTTCAATCAACACAGGAGAAGTTTCGTCACGATATAATTCAAATACTTCTCTCAGATTTTCTAAATGCTTCTTACGAACATGCAATGGAAAAGGTAACTGTAGAATACCTCGTCTATATCGACGAAATAGAGAGATTGCGCGACTCATTCATATTTATTATTGAAAAAGAATTATAAAAGACGAAGTCGAAGTCGATGGGAAAAAATTTTCTGAATTTTTTCGAATTAATTCGAATTGATTTTCGAGTCAGTCGGAGAATTATTTATAGATTTGATTGGTCTTCATACCACAAGGAAGTTAGTTTTCGTTTGTGCTTATTCGGAGTTCACAATTCCAAATTGTTTTTATAACAATGAAGCAACAAAGTCTAATATTCGAGATTCTTGATCAGCAAATTGATCTTCAGATTCTATCATCTCAAACGGTTTTCAATCTTGTAGAGTTAGTCTGTAAAGAATTTCTCGACGATGACCGGCAAGGTGACGGAGATGTCGACGGACATATGTGGCGCCTTTCAGTTGGCGTCAAACCGACTGACTGGGGTGAGGCAAGTTACGTTGGCCCTCATGGATATGAGGACTCAGCTGGTGACGTGGGACAATCCCGTAATAAATCAACGGTGCTCGCAAATGTTTTTCAGCCAGCAGTTGGGCTTTCACTCCGACTAGAATATGATTTTGGTTCAACGTCAATTGTTTTGCTTCGAATCAAAAGCGTTGAAGATGTGGAAGCTTCTGAAGCTGCACTTTGTCCTCGCCGATTATTGGGAAAGAATACTGAAAACACAACATTTGAAAAACATATCGCACCAAAGGAAATGCCAACACTCGATACAGTTTTCCCCGCACTTTCAAGTATGGTGTTGGACAAACGCGTTCGAAATGTCACCCTTTTCGTACCGAAAATGCTTTGTGCCATCGAAGCAGGTCGTGGCGCTATGGGTGATCTTGTTTTTGCACCAAGCCGCTTTGCCAATGCAGAGGAGTTACTTTACTCATTAGATGTTGCTTGTACGCATGGTGATACTTCTGGTCGTATAAGATGGGATGCGATATCAAGAATGGTTTTCCCACCTGTTTTTGAAGATAAAAGTGACGAGGAGAATTGTGAAAAGTTTTCAAAGATAGTTCACGACTTTAATGTTGCTTGTGGGGAAGATCCAATCGTGTCGTTGGACGACCCAAGATTTAAAAAGCTCACAGAGCAACAACAATACATGGTGCTTGGTCCTAAAGAAATTGTAGTTCGACCATCTGTCGAAGATACTAAGTATGCAAAGACTGATCGAGAATCAAAAGGATTTTACTTTTCTCAGGCATTTCCACAATGTTCAAATGCATATCAGCATGGAATGTGGTTCCAATTTCGGCGAACAGGCACAAATGAAAGTATATCATTTTGTAAAGGAAAACCAATCAATGGTTCGCGGAAATGTGCTCGAAAGAATCTACTTGCACAAGTCACTTTAAAACAGCCACTGGAAGGACTACAAGACTTTTTTTTGGTTGCAGAAGGTTTATGTACACAATTCAACGCACACAAATAGCACACGAATAGATTAATAGTTGGTTAATTGGTTACAAAACAATAAAATAGCATTTTTCAATCAAGCAAAAAAATATCCAATTTATTTACTCAAAATCAAAATGTTCTATTTAATAAATTGCGTATATGTCCAATGATAAAAAAAACAGTGGTACAATTTAGTTGTTTTCATTAAGTCCTTTCATATACATCTGCAATCTTCGTTAATTGTTCTTTTGATTCCACGTAGTCTTCATCATCAAAAGCAAAAGCTTCATATTTGCGATATTCTGCACGTGCATTTTTACTCGAAAAGTCATTTTCTGTACATCTCAAAAAAGGTAGTAAGGCACGAGAATTTTGTGCATACACTAAAGCGGGACACGAAGTAACAATTTCAGCAGTTGGATTGGTGGATTTTCCAGAAATTTCTGTATTATTTGTCTTTGTTTCTTGTTGCATTCGGGCCATCGCAGCAGCAGCAGCAGCAGCTTCAACATCTTCAAAAGACATTGTTCCATGTAAAGCACTTCTTACAGCATCAGCAGTTGCCAACGCCTGAACATTGAGATGTTTTTCAGACTGTTTTTCATTTACTCGAGATACCACAACACGCTCCATCTGGTCTATTGTGTACAAGATATTACTATCATGCTTAGTAGTAGTGGTAGTATCCAAATATTGTGATGCATTACGTGCTACACGAGATCCATCTTTAGTTCTGGTATCTCTGGATCCATTTTCATGCATTCGCCTTGAGACATTTGAAGTGTTTGAATCCGAAATTTTCGTTGAATTTCGAGTAGCAACTAAAGGCATACACCGAAAACCACTTGGCGATAATAATCCAAATGTTGAACCATATGCGGCAATACCACGATGTTGACATCTAGATTGATTTCGTAATATATTTTCAAGTACATCATTACCATCACCATCTAAAATATCTACACCTCGCAAAACAGATGCATGTGCAAAGGGTTGCATTGATGTAGCATGAGTGTATTCCGTACCAATTTTTGTACCAAACGAATGTTTTGTAATTGGAGACAAAGGAATCATCAAAGGATGCTTTCCTGAATAAAGAGCTTGTGATGGTGTACTAATGATATTTTTCAGTGCTTCAGCAGTACAAAATGAAGGACATCCAGCCGCATACCCATGTGCTGCCGAAGTATATCCATTCATTGAAGGTACTGGAATAGGAAGTAAAAGAGACATAGAAGCAATACGAAGGGAAGTCTTAGGTCGCATACCACGTGTCAAGTCCGCTAATCGCCAACGTACATTATTTCCATTCGTTTTTGAATTATATATGTTGTGCTGAGTCCCAATATACTCATTATTCAGGTTACTTAAATTATTATAAGAAGTAACTGTTTTTGTACGTAGTGGAAGTGTTAAAGTATCAATTCCTGATGCAATTAAAGCACCCATTTCATATTTTGATTGTAAAGAAACATGTGATGATTGCATGGAACAAAAGCCAGAGATGCGTGGTGCAACCTGAAAAGAATGCGGTGCGACAGGTGGTGCCGAAATAGGTATCCAAAGGTCGCATATTTCATTCAATTTAGCCGCAGAAAATCCAATATTTAAGTGTGTATTAGCAATTTTATGACTTTCAGAGAGTTGCGACTCATTTGCTCTCTTTTCACTATTACCAAGTGGCAGCATACCAAACCCTAGAAATGCTTTAGAATGATGTATTATGAAAAAATATTTTAAATTCATTTTTTTTTGTTAGATACAAAATATAGTACAAAAAAAAAATTTGAAATTCAATTTTGAAA
>LT636176.1:0-13061 GCA_900128565.1 Stramenopiles sp. TOSAG23-6 | reverse complement strand
TTTTTCCTCCATGTTCTTGTTATATGAGGGATATGAGAACGTCCTGAACAAGGATAAAAAAAAACAAAAAAACTCAACTAATAAATGATAATAATAATAATAATATAATAATGTTGTTATGGTATCGTCGTGACGTCGACCAAATTGTTTTTTTTTTTGCTGCCTTCGTATAGACAGAATCAGATTTCGTGTGAGAATTATTAGTATAATATTAAGATGTCATTTTTTTGATGATTTGATTTCTGTAGGTTTGGAATGCATAACAACTCCAACTATCGCTAACTATAGTACTACTTGTTCACATGAGCGTAGAGTGTACCCTAAGTTCTACAACGTGTGTAAAAGGTTAAAGAAATATAATATATCGATGTCGACAGAAGGAGCTGGTGGGTTGATTAACAATAGTTTAAGTGCTTGCAAAGTCACAAACTCTACGAAAGATTCGCGTCTTCGTGTGTGTGTGTATGGTTCCAGCTCACAGAAAACAAACGAAACTTTCTTGAAGGCGGCTCATTTACTTGGTGTTACGTTGGCAAAGCGGGGTCATATATGTGTGAATGGTGCTGGCATATACGGTTGCATGGGTGCAGTGAATGATGGGGCTACTGAAGCTGGTGGAGAAGTTATTGGTGTTGTTCATGAAATGTGGGCCTCGGACGACTTTTCCTTTAGTGGAGTTCAGAAAAAATTGCACATCGTTGGTGGCAGTACACTTGCAGAGCGGAAAAAAGGCTTATCCGATAACGCCGATTGTTTTATCGCTTTACCTGGTGGTACTGGTACTTGGGATGAAATATGGGAGGTTGTGAGTGAGAGAGCACTTCAAATGAATCCCAGACCTTGTGCCTTGCTCAACGTCGACGGATATTACGATGGATTCGTTCAACAAATGGAAACAGCCTACAGCTCAGGTATTTTATATATGCCTCCAAATGAAATTCTTGGTGTTTTTTCAACTGTTGATGACATAGTAAATTATATTGAGACTGAATCACGTCGAAGACCAATTATTCGAAAAAGATGTAGCAAAAAGAAAAATTTTGGCTGGGCTGCAAACATGTGCTTAAAAACTATAAAAACAAAAGGATTTTCACAAGGTATGTGCTGTGGTGTAATAGCTTCAATATTGTTTGGTTCAATGGTGTCAAATTTTACGTATGGAAAGGTAAAAAGTAATAATTGAGAAAATAAAAAGCTTTTACAAATATGTATAAACAAAAAAATATTATGAAATCTAGGGATTATTAGTGGAAGTATCTACAATTGTAATTGAGACTTTTTCAGCTTCATTTCCCTCTTTATCCTTATTAGTAGAAGTATTTTCAATGGTACTTTCAATTGGGATTTTTTCAGCTTCATTTCCCTCTTTATCCTTATTAGAAGTATCTTCAATGGTACTTTCAATTGGGATTTTTTCAACTTCCTTAACATTTACTGCTGCTGTATCCGCTGTTTTATTGGCTTCAATAATTTTAGTAGTTTCCGTCATTGTTGTATCTATTTCCATTGCTTTACTTTCCATTATATCATCATCAACAACATTTTTCGGGGGATGTTGGGAGTCTTCATTATTCTGTAAAGTATTAACTTTTATAGCTTTGGTAATACCACTCTTTGATTCTGCCAACTTACGTGTATTGTTGTTTGATAGAGGTTTAAGTGCTCGTTGTTTCACAGAAGCCTCTATTGGTGGAGGAATGACACGTGGCAAAAGAAACTGCCAGTCTTGACCAAATTCAGATGCTTGATGAACACACCTTTCTACATCTTCGTAACGAATATCTCGGCGACCTCCAATACTATTACGATCTACTATAGATCCTACAAAAGATCGAAGTGAAAAATTGCGAACGAATAATTCTGCTGCTTTTGCGTATTGTGAAANAAANATTNAAAAAAAANCANCNGTNAGGTACAAAATTTCGTATGAAAAAAACATTCAAAAAAATAATCGTTAGGTACAAAGTGTCGTATGAAAAAAAAACTAAATTTCATGATGAGACGTACCATTATAAAGACAGCATCAGCAGCAACTTTTGATACTTGGTCATCAATTTTCATGATACGTTTTACAGTCGCTTTCGGAATGTTGATTGCCAGAAGTGACGGAATTGAATCTTTAAACTTTAAATCATTTTTTTTTTCATTTTTTTCTTGATCATTTTTCATATGATTATTATCTTTTTCTCGTTGTTTTGCAATTTTTGCATCTAAAGAAGAAAGAAAAGGAAACATTGGGTTTCCATTAAGATCGTATCCTTTTCGGAAATAGTTTGGATCAGGAAAATCAGAATGAGAATGACTTTCTGATGATCCATCACTAGTTGTATCAACATTATCTGTATCGATCGCAGAATTGTTTCGTATCGATACTTCTTTTGACTCATTGCTTGAAATAAAAGGTGGAGCCACTTTTACCTGCATTGCCGTATTATTTGATATTGCCTTTTTATTTGTATCATTACTTGAAACAGATTTGTTTTTATCTCCTTGGTATGCTTCTTCAAAAGAATTATTAATATTATCAGCTTCAGTAACTACGCAACTTGAACTAGTATTGTTCTCTTGTGTATTTTTGTTATCTTGTGTAGTAGTATTGTTATCTTGTGTAGTAGTATTGTTATCTTGTGTATTAGTATTGTTATCTTGTGAAGTAGTATTGTTGTCTTGCATTCCTGCAATCATCATAGAAACGTTATTCGCAACAGGGGTATCAGCAATATTTGAAACAAGCAAAGATACTTTATCTTGAATAATTGGAGGAATACTTGTTATTGTTTTATTGATACCAACTTCCTCATTTGTAGCTTTGTCCGTGCTAAACTGAGCTTCTTGTTCTACAGCAATTCGACCATCTAACTCCCCTGTAACATTCGCATTATTAGTGTCACTCATCACTTTGACACTTATGTTAGTGTCTTCAGTGGGCGCCTTATTGGTGCACGTATTATCAACGAATTTCTTGGCTAAACCATCTTCGCCAAGTTGTTCCTTATTCTCAACTACATCTGTGGTACAGCCTTCACTAACTGGTAGAACGCTGGATTCACTCATTTTTCGAGGACGCTTTGATAAAGGGAGAT
The DNA here is from genome assembly GCA_900128565.1 of Stramenopiles sp. TOSAG23-6. Taxonomy (NCBI): domain Eukaryota; species Stramenopiles sp. TOSAG23-6. The sequence continues at coordinate 9,978 of LT636176.1, read as the reverse complement.
CGTCCTCAGATGCACATGCTTTGCTTTCTGAACATTGCTTTCGCTTTAATAATACTGAGGGAGAAGTATTATTTGAGGGTACGAGATCAGTATTTGTGTCGGAAGTATTTTTTTCACTAACATTGGCTTCAGTACTCTCTGATATCCCCACCATGAATCAAGAACCCTTATGTTCTGCAATACACTACAATGTTCCAGCCAAGCCGAACTTTTAAGACGTTAAATATATTTAATTAATGATTTTGTAGGGAGATATTCAATCAAACTATAGTGACTGATTTGACTGCGAGCATTGCTACACCACCAAGCAAGACTTGCAATTTAATTGTGTCGGACAATTTAATGGAAATCTAAATAATCGCGATTCGATCAATTCTGATCGTTCACAGAATACAAACCTGCTTTTTAGGTAATTTCATTTAATTAATAATTAAATTTAAAATTTTTATTTTTTAAAACTTTATCAGGTTCTACTAGCTAGTATAAAAACTGTGTAAATAATTCATTTAAGTTCAGGTCTATCATAAAAAGTTGGCCAACTTCTCGTGGGGTCTACATCATTCCACAGTAAAGCAGTTAACTTATCTTTTGCTGCCCAGTCAGGTCCAGTAGCATAATAAGGTTTACTGTGAGCTCTTGGCGACAATTGAAATCTCATGTCTTTCTTTGAAGCTATAAACGGTAGTTTTACCTTTTTCGGATGAACTTTAGATTTTGATATCAGCTTTCTTATATTTTGATTGACTGGGTTATTGAGTGTTTTTTCTCTGGGCAAAAAATTTACTAAAACACCATTTTTGACATAAGATGAGGATTTTTTTTTGGATTCTGATTGATTTGTTGACTCCATTTTAGTATATCTAAACAAGACATTATTATTGTATCCCTCTGTAATTGGATCTTCATCTCCAAGTTGAAGTAAAGCTAGACGTCGTTTCTCTATATCAGTTTTCCATAGTGAAAATTCACGATCAATGTATTGTGAAAAAATATTTTACATTCAATTTTTTTGTTAGATACAAATTTTCGTACGAAAAAAAATCGAAATTGAAAAAAATAAAAACAGACATCCGATTTCGATGTTCATTTCTTTCAATAGTAGAGAAAACGGGAATCGAATTCTCCTTTTCAGGTTTCTTTGTCGTTCCAAATTTACTGAGATTCTTTAATTTTTTTAAATTTTTTAAATGTGACAGATAATTCACCCTAGTTTTTCTATGAACCATAGCGTTGACACTTCCTCTTCTAATTCCTCGTATTGTTGAAAAATATTTTTTAAAAGTAAAAAAATTTGTTAGCTACAAAATTTGGTACAAAAAAAATAAATTCAATTTTGAAAACGTACTCTATTACTCAAAGGAGAAAGGAAACGTTGAGCTGGATCAGGCTTTATAATCCTTGGATTTGTAGCTGGCCATCGTTTATGTATATATTCACCTGGTAATCTATTAGAACTCTCAGTTTTTTTTTTCCTTCTACTTTTCATATTTTCTTGTTTACTTAACTTTGGTACATTATTTTGTCGTACAACACCTCTTTTAGTTGAGACAGAAGTTTTCTTCGAAACGCCTAATGAATCCGCTGCACTACCATTAAATGCATTGCCTCCAGTCAAAAGTTTCTTTAGTTCAAATTCAATACGATTCTGTTTCTTGGACGCTGTTCTGTGCCCTTTGATCTCGTGGAAATATACCTCGTTATCTACGTTCAAATGTAACCACGAAGCGGAGCCTCGATGTGCTCGGCTAGTGCACATTCTACAAAATCACACGCAAATAAATAAAGCTTACTATTTATTTGTATGAATTCATGATAAGTATCAATAGAATCTATCACTCTTTTGAGACATCGAATGATTAACGTCTAATGTAAATAATAATATATCTCTCATTCTGACCAGTTTCAGATTTGATTAGATTGTGTAACGGCCATTTCGTTTTCGATTTATTTGACATTCTTTACCGCGAACTGGCACTAATGCCGAACCCCGAACCCCGACATCTTTTCGGTGTTCTTACGACTCAGTTTTGGCTTGGAAAAAAATATCACTTCTCTTTCTTAATAAATTGCCACCAAGTTTTAAAATGAATTGTAAATGCTCTGATGTTGAACAAACATTCAATTTGACAAGAATCACTTTAATTTTGATTTGCCTCTGTCTGATCACCTTACTCATCTGGAATAATGTATTATCACTAGAAACCGCTCTATGCCAAATACTAATTGTGGTTTCTGTTCGACTTGTGTTTGAATACGTCAGGCGGAGCTGCTTCTCTAATTCCAGGCTCTTTAGAAAGGACAAAAAGAGTGGGAAATACATTTTGCTCGATCTGTCGGTAAATAGCCTTCCCTTTCCATATTTGCTTCTCAATATTCTTCTTTCACCTTTTGCTAAATGTATGTGGCCATTGGATAAAAAATCGCTAATGAATAAAGCACAGACTCAAACGGGGCTCTCTGACTTTGGTAATGAAGACGAGTTTATGCCCGGACTAGACTTAGTCATAGAATGTGTGAATGGAGATGAAAATGACTTCCATGCGCTTTCTAGATATGCCGTTCATATGCAAATTGTAGAACTTCTTTCTTCAAAACTACAAATGGCTGCTTTGCTCACAGCACATCCAGAAATTCTTGAAGAACCAATCAGAAAACCTCTCATTATCGCATCACTGTTTAGAACCGGGACAACACATCTACACCGACTTTTAGCCGAGACAGGAAAATTCAAATTTATCAAATATTATGAAACGAAATATCCTTTCATTTGGCCTCCATTGTCAACTTATTCAAGAAATAATGACCAAAGACTTGAAAAAGGGAAAAACTTTTTAAAATTTATAAATGGTGCAGTGCCATTATTTCAACTGATGCATAATATAACGAGAGCAGATCAACCTGAGGAAGAAACTCTTTTATTTAATGTGCACTTCCAATCTGTCCTTATCAGTATTTGCTTCAAAAGTAAGTCTTTCTTTAAACTTTTTATGAATAACGAAAAAATCTCAAAAATGAAATTTCAGAATTTTAAGAAAATACTTCAAATACTACAGTGGCAACGCCGACAACAAAATGGAGACTCTGAAGAAAATCTACCGTGGCTATTGAAAAATCCATTGTATTATGCACATTTTTCAGATATTATGAAGGTATTTCCTGATGCGCGAATAATTACGTTATACCGGGATCCTATCTCATCCCTTAAATCGATCTCAGTTATGATCAGTTTAGTNAAATCATTATTTGAAAGAAATCCGGATGCTTCGTTCACTTTCAACAACTACATGTTACCCTTATTAAGGGCACTTCTGCAATCGTTTATTAAATACCGTGGTGGGTGCACAACAACAAATGAATATAATGTCACTTTGGTGAAAGACAAATCTGGTCAAATTTTGGATTTAGACTCTTCTGAGTTTTTTAATGATAACTTGCACGTTATACGCCGTATTTTTTCCTTTTTAGGTGAGCTGGATCCCCAACCATCTTCTGATGAAATCGATGAAACTTCATTAAATCGAGTTAAGAAATACATTGATGCGAATCCGCGAAAAAGCTCAAAAACAATTGAATTTTCTTTCAGTCTATTGGGTATAAATGAGGAACAGGTTCGAAAGGATAACCATGATTTATTTGAGAAGTATAACACTCTTCACAAAAGTCTGATTCAAACTGAAAGCAAAGGCATTGTGACACGAAATTTTATTCAAGTATGAGAATTATTATAAGTGTGAAATCTTTGTATAGGGATTATCTTAATCCCTCTCCTCAATAAAAGTTCGAATGGTTCGCGACTATGACATGCAGTAAAGTATCTCAAGAAAGTATTCTAGGCAGTACTATTTCAAGTATAATGTGTTAATATCTCAATTTTAGAGTGCATTTCTTCGGCGATTGGATAGTACCACAAAAACATTAGCCAATATTTTCATATCCTTTAATACACGTCTGTAAATATATACAAATGTCTTCGACAGAAGAACCACAAACACCAGAGCGAATCTTGTTCAATATATTGAGTATTATAAGTTTCATCTCATTATTACTCTTAGTCTGATAATTATTTTTTCGCGTTAGTCCATAAAATTCTAACCATGAAGAGACCTTTGCGTGAAGTATAATCTTTCCATCCTCGTCTAATTTATCATAATGTTTATCGTATATCTCATTAATCGCTTCTAGGCTAAAACGCATTTCATTCAGACAATTTCGTAAAGGTTCATTAAATTTGCCAAAGTAGACGTCTGTCATAATAGAGAATGTGCTTTCTAAGTTTAAGTTTTCTAAAAGTTCGGCATTCTACGTTATGTCACGGTAATGCAAGCTAAAAGGGTTTTGACCAGAGCGAACGTTTTTTTCGCTCCTCTTCCTTCGTCTTTCCTTTCTTTGTTTGTCCCGAGGTCGGTGCTCCATGTCGTCTCGTCGACTCGACTCAGATTTTACGTCTGTATATTGATCCCTCATCTTTGGAAAATTATCTAAGTTGTCTACTTTATTTTTGCTATATTGCCAGACATTTTACAGCGCCGTATAAGATGGGTCGCTCGCGCGCTAGTAAAAGTGCTGGGACTAGGGGCTTTCACACGTACTCAGAGAGACAACAACATGAGGCTGGAACTTTAAAGAAGCGTGCTGGGGTTGATTCCCAAACACCTTTTGGTTACTGTGCATTATCTTTGCACCCTGCGGTTAATCCAGTAGCAAGCCCTAGTGGTCACATTTATTCTAAAGAAGTGATATATAAGTATTTGTTGAACAAAACAGAAGAGCTAAAGAAGCAGCGGGTGTTATACGAAGCGCAACGTGAAACGGATGTAGCGAAGTATATTGCCCCGACGACAATAGAGACTAACAAACGTATTTCAGATTTTATAGCTGATCAGGAAAAAATGTGTACATCCGCCAAGAAAAGTATTGAATTAAATCAAGATATACATCTCAAGCCAATGAACCAGAAACGAGTGGCAAGAACAACAGAAGAAAAGCAAGCAGAAATTAATGCACGAAAACGCCTTCGCCGTACAGAACCTGATAAAAGAACAAAAAAACAGAAACTCGATGAACTTGCTAAGAGTAGTTTTTGGCTTCCGGAATTTGCACCACCTGCTAAAGAAGATAGAGTAGCTAAACCGCCAAAGTATCCAGAAAGTCCTTTCTCTGGAAGGCCACTTCGAGTTAAAGATCTCAAACCTGTAACACTCGTACTGGATGAAGATAAAAATTCAGCAAGTCAGAGAGAAAGTTCCAATGAACCAGATAAACAAAAACCTCAGAAAGATACAGCTTTGAGTAAAGTTCCAAAATATTTGTGTTCTGTATCACAGAAACAAATCAATTGGCAAAATGTTATCCTCCTCAAGAATACTGGTGCAGTTATTCTCGAAAAATATTTCAAGGAACTTGTGGAACCAACAATGAAATGTCCTGTTACTGGGAAAGCCTTTAAAAAAAAGCATATATTGCACTTACAAAGAGCAAAGTCTGCATTTGCTGGTGGAGGTGCTTCTGTATCAAAAAAGTGGCGACCTACTAGATAATATGTTGTGTAGAATTCATAATTCAAAACTCTGATAAGTTCGTATTTTAGTTAATCTTTTTTGTTGCGTTCATTATAAATATCCCAAAGTTTGATAACAAAATCTTAAAGATAAATTTATTTTCATAATTTTTGTATTCACTTTCTGAAAGCAAAAACTTATCATTTCTAGATTTTTAGAAGTGCCAATAAAAACATTGCAACGAAAAATATCCGAGTTGCCATTCGCATCCACTGTAAGGGTAATTCGTGCACCATTTGAGGCTCTTCCATATCAATGTCAGTTTGTACATCCTCTGTAGAGTGTAAAAAGTTTGTTAAATCTTGAGCAATATCACAATCGCATATATTAAAATGGTGGGTACCAATTGGTTTACTCACAACTGTGACATTGGAAGCTAATGTCTTCAAAATTTTAATATTCCAATATTTATCTATTTTTTCTTCGTCGTGTTTTTGAGCGTGTTCTTGCAAAGCTGTAAGCAATAAAATCCGAAGTTTTCTTTTGGGTGTGATGCTCTGTGGGTTGCTAGGTATGTTTTCAAAGTTGTTAAACTTTTCCAAAAGTATTGGGCCATATACCTGTGCATTATTATGCAAAGTAATTGATGTTTTATACATCAATTGGGATAAGTCATTTATAGTTCGAGGTATCACTCGACCTAAAACAATATACCCAGGCTTGTATAATGAAATAGTTGCTTTCTTATTTGAAATGAGTACTTGTTCACCATGCATTGCATGACCACATTTATCATAATAAGTTAGGAAAACAGTCCAGCTAAAAATTTTAGTAACGTCCGTCGTCGTAAATGAAATACTTTTCCATGCCACGGACGATAAATAAAAATATACCAAAGACTGATTTGACACCGGTAAAAACATTCTTTTTAGTCGCTGGGGTGTATGATCTGGAAATCGAAATTCGTCAATGAGTGTTGTAAATAGAAAACGAGATGATGCATCTGACGTCCACAATGTCGCGGGGCGATATTGAAATGGCAGTAATTTAAAACGTTGCTGGCTTCCAGAAGTCCCAGGTAACTTTACTACAATGCTTGAAGACGAATATTGTTGAGGATGTAACCTTAGTATCACAGCATGACCTGGAGGTACATCTAGCATAGCATTCTGTTTTGAAAACACACTAATTTTGTTTGGAAGGGTGGTCCTTTGCAGGGTAAATACACCAGCATACCAGTGTCCTACTGCAGTTAAACTTTGGAAATCCCTTTTAGAAAATGTAATTGTCTCTCCGCTTGTGGGTACAAAAAATATCAGTACAGCAGCATGTTCGTTTGACCGATGAAGTATGGGAAGAACCTCCACACCATTGCTATGCTGAAACCACTGATATGGTACCATATCTGGGGCATGTATATACAGAATAGAGCTCTTACATTTAGCTGTTGTCACGTATGATGAAGCAAGTCTTTTTAACACTTTCACATTGTTCTTATCGAATCTCTTTGCAGGGTCGGATGCAAATCTATCAATAATAAAGTCTTCTATGTCCGTATTAATTGGTTTATAGACTGGTCCATCTACGGAGACCAATTTCACATATATACCTTCACGCTCGAAAGCAACTCCAAGGGCATATGCAATGCGAAACCCAAGTGAATATGCTACTAAATTAAAACGTTTCGCATCAGGAAAACAATGCTGGATGATGTTTTGGTAATGTTCAATAAGCTCCTCAAATGTTTCCAGGGTATTTAAAACTTGTTTTGTAGCACATATACCATAAACCCATGTATCGTTGGATTTTCCGAAGGTTACTGCAGAATCAAGTATTTCAGAGAAGGTTCCACTAATATCATGAAAGACAAGTGTGATGACACTGAGATCACATGAAGCACGATGAAGGCAGTAAATCTCGTGTGGAAAACACGAATCAATTTCATAACCAAAAGACCGTGCAAGTTTTGCTGTATTAAGCGATAACTGGCGAGGAACAAGTACATGTCGCCAATCATGAGCACGATCGGAATTAATGCGAGATTCCTTAAGTACTTTGGGGTCGCCAATTGTAATACCATTAATACCCCTGAAGATTTCTAAAGTTTTTTTATCATCATATGGATTTATAGTGTTAGACGCTGGAGCTACAGAGCAGAGGTGACAAATACGTTCTATCACATCCGGCATATTTTGAACTAAATTCTCATATGTTATTCGCTCCGAGTGATTGGAGTTCTCTTCAACAAATGTGGCAATATTGCTGTTAAATGTGTGGTACAATTGCTCTATTTTTGACCAATCTTGTGAACTTTTGTGATCTCCTCCATGTAACAATGCAGTTCTCTCACTATGTTCGACCCAAGACTTTATACAAGTGTATGGGTGCCGTGTAAGATGAACAAAGCGAGGTGCCTCAAATAATTCATAACTTCGCTGCAATACATTTGAATGAATACCATATATTGGAGTTTTGTCAACAAATATTCGTGGGGCACACCAGCTTTGAAGCTGATCGTATACTTCCCGTATTGTCCAATCTTCCCATGATGCAATGATTTTTTCTGCGTCAGGGGTTGCTATACATTGCAAATCTTGGACACATTTCACGAGACCATCCAAGTATGTTGTACCTTCTAGGGATTGTTTTCTCTCCTTCATGGTGTCAAAATTTAGCAAGTATAGCTCTTGTGGTGCAAAGAACACTGATTGTGAATTTATACACATTTGAAGTAACGTAGAGCCCGATCGAGGACAAGAAAGCACGAATAAAATTGGGACTTTCAGTCGGCGTCCAATGTATTGTTCATGTTCTCCACAGGAAACGGAAGTTATCCAATTAAATTCTTTTCGTCTCATATCTGACGGCACATGATCAAATAATTCAGATAACGCATATATCATTTCAACTGGAGTTTCGTACTTAAATACAAATGCTGCTGGTAAATTTATCATTTTGAATCGAACTTTGATTCCATTCTGCAAGTCCATAAGTTGTAACGAGTCCATTCCTAATTCGCTCCATGTCTGATCTGTCGTTGTATAAACGATACCAGCATCTTGAAATGTCGGAGCAAGAATTTTTTGAATTACCGAGGTGCGTTCTGCTTTGGTCAAGCGATGTAGATATTCAAACCCCGTGTCTCTTTGCTCATCAAGAGGAGCTGCAAAATCCTGATTTAGATNCTTATNCGTGAATACAGCGTACAACACAACACCACTTTTTCCATTCGCAATCAAATTTGTAAGTGTAGAAGCTCCAGCTTTAGGCTCTATCCACCCCAATCCAGTTTTAACGAATTTAGCTCTTAGTTCATCTGTTGCCATCCCCCCTCCAGACCATGGTCCAAACTGAACCGATAACGTGGGTTTTCCCTCATTTGACCTCTTCAATGCAATCGAATCTAGGGCAGCATTTGCAGACGCATAATTGGCTTGCCCCACTGAGCCAAATAAAGCTGAGATAGAAGAACAAAATATGAGTAAAGGCATTCGATGTAATTCTTGTCCAAAAATATGGTCAATAGAAGTAGCAATATTTATTGCACCTGTAACTTTCGGCGAGTAAACATCATCAAACATTTTTGTTGACAAATTAGAAATCAAGCCATCTGATAATATTCCTGCGGCATGAACTACAAAGCGAAGTTTCTGCATCTTTTCACCACTAAANAGTNAAGACACTTGAATGGGGTCAGATACATCACATACTGNCACACTGATTTTGGGCCCTAAGTTTAGCGAATCTACACTCTTTTTTGATCGGGATAGTAACAAAACGTCATTGCAACCACTATCGACAAAATATTTTGCCAAAGACAGGCCAATATGACCAAGNCCTCCAGTNATCATAACAACATCATCGGGCTCATATTGAATATGCCGTTTTGGTATGATGAGCTTTTCTAGATCTGGTATTTGTAATTGGTNATTTGTGTATCGCTGTTCAAGTTCATTTTGACACCACTGAATTTTAAATGGGTCTCCATCGCTAGCGAAGCACTGGACTTTCCAATGTGTGTACTCNCTCCGCAAAGTGCGAGCAAATCCCCATATCTCATCCTCGAACTCAGTATGAAATATAATGTGTATTTTTTTCTTTGNCACACGATTTGCTATATCTTGAATGATTAATAAACAATGTTTCAAACTTACATTATTAAATATAATATGGTCCACATTTTCAATATCATTCAAATTGGAATAACCTTCGAGGTTGTAAATAACAAATGAATTTTCTTCTATATTCCAAGAAGGGCTATTCTGTTTGTAATTGGACCATATCCTTACAAATNTNTCATCCGTTTCTGTCAACTTTTTGCGAGNTTCATACCAATACCTTTGACCACANAATANAGNAGTAGGTAAACGAACTCGTTTGGCTCCTTCGACTANTTGATCCCATTTCAAAGGTACACCACTTACGTGAAGCATTGCAGCTGTTTTACANATATTCTTCCAATCATTTCCATCTCTCTTCA
>LT636175.1:0-13099 GCA_900128565.1 Stramenopiles sp. TOSAG23-6 | reverse complement strand
AAAAAAAATTTTTAGGTAAAAAATTTCGTACAAAAAAAAAATTCGGAAAAAAAAAAAAAAAAAAACATACATTGGATGAACTTTTAATCCACCCATAGTATAATGCAACACTGGTTCCACGAGACCAACAAGATATTTTCCTGATAGGGGCAGATGAACTGATGTTTTCCTAGGTATAGCAATGGAGGTACGATTTGTTGTATTTAAAAACGTCGACTTGACAAATTTTCCTGTGCCGTTTAGACGATCCTGAATAAAGTGTGTAACACCTTCAAATCCATCAACCCAATGTAAAAGTTGTTTGCCTGTATAAATGTGAACATGAGCATCCACTTGTTTCCAAGCTTCAGATGGTAAAGCAATGACGAACTTCCCAGATTTAGATTTTCCACTTGTATGCAGTTGCTTCATTTTTGATGTAATCGTTTTTCGTGTTTCTAACTCATCCGTAAAACGTTCACCGTCATCATTTAAAAGAATTCCACCAACACCACGTAAAATTTCGGCGCAAAGAACTCTGGTGCCATCATCCTTAAAACCTGAGGGATGATCGCTAAATCCTGTTGGATGGATTTGAACCATTTCCATATCAACTGTTGCTGCACCTACCTTCCGAGCAATTTTTATACCATCCCCAGTAGCCCATGCTCCATGAATTGTGAAAAAAATATTAAAAAAACAAAAATTGTTAGGCTCTACATTTCGTGTGAAAAAAAAAATATGATGAAACCTTTGTCTTTGACGCACATTTGTCGTTGGAAGTTTTGGAGAAGCCCCACTTTTGGGTAGCAATTCTTCTAATAATCCGCCAGGCGCTCTATCAGCAGCAAAACCACCTGTTGCTAATATTACAGATTGTACAGCTACTTGTTGTTTATAGCCAATTTGTTTGTATTTTCTATCAACTTTTTGAAGCTTCAATAACCAAGCACGTCGTGAATTCTCGTTAGTGTTAGGATTATTGCATGAGGTAGGGTTAGGGTTGTCAAATGTGTCATGAGAGCAGGTGTCATCAAGTTCATTCTTAGATTTTGTTGTTGCAAATAGAGGAATAAGATCTGTTAGTGAAACACCTCTATGAATCGTGAGTAAATCGCCCTCATATTTCATGTATTGTGAAAAAATATTGTAGAAAAAATCATTAGGTACAAAATTATCTATGAAAAAAAAAATGGAAAAAAAATGAAAAAAACGTACCGAATTGATTTTTCCAGCCCAGAAATAAAGGCAGCCCCGGACAAACCTGTACGTGGACGATGTGTCCGCGGAACACTATGCCCACCTAGCTGACCTACATCAGGCATACTAACATTCGCGTGTTTTGCAATCCACTCAACCGCACGTTTAGATTCGTCGGCCATTTTACGAATGAGTTTTGATGTATAACTTCCTTCAGGACGAGATGCTGATTTCAGTGTATCAAAAAAAAGTAAATCAGCAGAATCTGTAATTCCTATTTTCTTTTGCCGTTCAGTCCAGCCACCATTTATTCCTGATGAAGCTTTCGAAGAATTTCCACCACAAAATCCTGACTTTTCTATCAAAACCACTTTACGACCTTGAAGAAGTAAATGTTTGGCTGCTGTAAGACCTGAAAGTCCACAACCAATTACGGCAACAGAATCATTTGGATGTGGACCATCATATTCATTTTTCAATGTAGAGTCAGTGCCTAATACATGCCAGTTCCATGTATGCATTGATTTAATATTTTTGAGAGTCTTGAGAAATTCAGTCTCAAATATTTCTTTGTTTGGTGCAGCTGCAAGACGACTGACAAAATCTAACTGCAGTGTTTTAAACGCATCATCGCCACTCACTAACCTTGGAACAACTATGGCCACGTAAGTCAGAAATATAAACAATATGGTATATTGTGCAGGCATTATAATAGATCAAAATCACGAACGAATGTCTAATTCGGCCCAAACAATGATGTGGCGGATTTAGCGTAAACTATTTTATTCGTTTTTTCTTCCTTTTATGTATTGTAGATATGACATTGTGTGTTCCGGTGGTTTTGGACATTTTCATCAGCAGAACTCAGCGACGTTGCAAAATCAAATCCTGCTAAATAATAGCGCCTCGAAGTTCTAACTAAACTCAAATCAACCAAGATGTTAACTTTTCAGTTTTTGAGAATGAATTCAATCATTTTTCTCACTGTCTATTTTGTATTAGCTTCTGGTGAATTCCAATGTAAAGATAGGAGCCCAGACTGTCCAATGTGGAAGAGCAACATGGACGGTGACTGTAATGGAGCTGACAAACAGTACATGCAGTACAACTGTCCTTTGACTTGTGATTTCTGTGAACACGCAAGAGCAGAATGGGAGAAAAAGCAGAATAACCCTACTACCGAACCCGATGATACTGAAGTACATGAATTAGACGCCGAATCGATTGAAGAAATGCTAGAAGTCACAAAAGATGACTCTCTGATTTTACTTGAGTTCTTTGCGCCATGGTGTGGACATTGTCAAAAAGTAGCTCCTGCGTTTCGCGATGCAGCTAAAATACTATCTAGTCTTGAAATCCTAAAGCAACCTGTAATCCTTGCTAAGTTTGATGATTCCGAGCCGGAGAACCATATATATAGAGCTGCAGATTCACACAAATGGAATATTACATCATATCCAAGTATGTTCCTTGTTGGTGGTCAAGCAGAAATTACTCGACCAACTAACACCACGTTTGGTTCTTTTCCAAGTAATAATCATGAAAAAAAAGTTCGGTACCTAGGTGGACATGGCACAGATGAAATTGTGTTCCATATGACTAAAGTTGCGAATGGCATGACACAAAGACAAGCTTTAGAAGCATGGCATGAAGTAGAAATGGGAACAAAACCTGGAATATATAAAGAAGGTGTGTTTTTTGATCGAATTTTTTTTTGTATACTAAATTTTGTACCTAACTTTTTTTATTTTTTTGATCGAATTCGAATTTTTTTCATAGAAAAATTTGTACCTAACGATTTATTTCTGACATAATATGTGTTTTAGCATCATATGTGGTCGACATGAATCAAAATTTATTATGGACTTAAATCAAGATAATTTTGTTGAGACTGTCTTGAGAAGTGATGACTTTTGGATTATCGAGTATTATAGCGATACATGTCCGATATGCGACAGGCACGTTTTCATTATGAATTTCAAATTATTTTTTTTTCGTACGAAATTTTGTACCTAACGATTTTTTTCCTCAAAAATAATATTTTTTTCACACTGTAGTCTTGCTCCTGAATATATCAAAGCCGCTGAAAAAGCTGCAAAAGATTTACCTAAAGGATTACGTTTCGGTGCTGTAAATAGTCGTGTATTTTATAACTTATCCGAGCCCTTTGGTGTTGTATGTTTTCACAATTCATTTCAATTTCAAATTTATTATTTTATTTTGTACAATTTTTTTTTTTTTAGTTTACGAAAAATAATTCGTATCAACAAATTTTAAACTTTAGAAACATATTTTTTACTTTACAAACTTCCTATCCGTGGGTGACTTCCTTCTATATGGGAAAGAATATAATGCACATGGCTGGGATGGGCGGATGGAAATCATTTTATAATTGGTCAAAAACGAGATTTGACGAAAATTGGAGGGAAAGTAATGTGGGTAATGCTATCCTTGATGCTGAGATTCCAATGGTTGATGTAAATGCGCATGATGAAGAATTGTAGATATTATTTTTGCTCCCATATACTGAGTTGAACATACAAAAGAACGAAATTTTTTTTTTTCGTTTGTAATTTCAATAATTTATTGAATAAAAAATAAACAAACGGAAAATAACAAAAACAATTTATTGAATTTATCTTTTTACTTTATCATGGTGGTGCTGTTCATCTGTGATTTTGATTTTTTTGATTCCTACGACTGTAACTGTAAAATCGACTGTCAACTGTAGTCTAGTACGTAGTAGTACGTAGCAACAAGTAGTATTTTTTACATTGGTACAATTGTATCAGAAAAAACATGATATTGGCAAACATGTNTGAAGTTTTAAAGACATAAACGTGGATGCCGTAACTTATATTTACTATGTCGTCTAAGAAAGCCAAAAAGTTGAAATATAAACCAAAGATTCTATCGCAAAGCAAGTCTCGAAAGGCGAAACGACAAAGATTGATAACACACGAGATCGGCTGGGATGATAGATTTGGTTCAATAAAACAAGATCCATCAGAATGCAAAACATTTGGGGATTTGGTTAAAGATAAAGAAGATACAATTGCATGGCTCGGGCAAAGAAGCGCAGAGATTCATGACTCCCTCCCACCCTATAAAGATGCTCCCATTTTACATTGGGTTGTTGACGCTGTTGTCGACTGGTGGCTTGCTCAAGAAAAATTAAAGAAACAAGAACTCCGAGAAGCATTATTAAAGGTATCTAGAGATGTTGTAGAAAAGGCAAAAGATATATTTGTTACAGCCAAAGCTCGTGGTAGACCAATCAATCATAACAAGCGTGCTGTGAGAAGCCTACAAAAAGCATTTAGTGCAGTATCAGAAGCTTCTCAATTACTCAAGGTTAACAATGAAGGTATCTCTAAAAACGATCAATATCGACGTTTCAATTCTCTAGTTAGTCTTATTCATATGGCTATTGTGAACGGTCAGAAATCATGCACTCTTGCGATTAAAGAAACTGAAAATGTAGAAAATCAAAGACAATCTAGAAAAGAATTAGATATCAAGGAACGTGAAGGCATTCATCATGACATTATCGAACCTGCAACTAAAAAGTTAGCTTCTGCAAAAGATATTCACATACACTTTACATGGTATGATGTTACACGAAATGATAAAGTTGAAATTTTATTGGGAAAATGCAAAACTAAATTAGATGAAATGTATACACTTATGAAACATCCAAGGAAAGATTTTCTCGTTAGTGATGAAATCCTTAATGAACAAATACAGTTATATAAAACTCATGCAAATGGTGTTGCTACATTTATAGATAATGCAGTAGAAATTATTTTATCACTTATAAAAACGCAAAATAATGAAATCGCGGAACGGAGGAAGCGTAATGTTGATCAGAGGGCTAAATTTAATGTATTATTGGAATCTTCTCAAAACAAGTTCAAAACGTTGGCTAATGTCGTAGATAATTTGAAGAACGATTCAACTGGAAAAGTCAAATTACATAAAATCATAGAATGTCATCTAGCTATTAGCAAGGCTTCATCGGCCATATCATTAGCTTTTCGGAAATTAAAGACAAAATCTGATTGCACAGATCAAATTGCTTTGGATAAAATTTTAGATAGTATAGAAACACTTACTAATAATGCCATTGTATATGTCAACAAAGCTGTAGCGTTGTTTGAAACATATGATATCGATATGTTGCTTTCTGAACTTAGTGATATTCAGAATTTGTTGGATAAGTCAAAACTAGGCTTGGCAAATCATCCGCCACTGCAACCAGCAATAGATGCTAGTTTTGGAAATTGCGAAAAGGCTCGTGAGTCTCTTATCAAACTTACAAAGGGTATAGACGTAAATCGAGAGATTCTTCGAAATCAATTGTCTATTTCAAAAGCAAATGTGAATCGAACAAAGCAAGAAGTCATAGAATTTGATCAAGAGTTGAAACAAAAGTTTAGAGATCGAATGCAGCAATTTAATGACGTCCGAAACAAGCTATTAGAAGAAAGCTACAATGCAAATCGGAATAAAGTTGACAACTTAATCCGAAAAACATCAAAAGATACTGAAAAACCCTGGCTTGGTTTCACTATACTAGGAAATGATGGCAGTTGTAGTGCCACTTACACTCCTGAAACAGAAGACTTTGCGGGGAGACACAGCAAAGTTACTGTTGATGCAGTTCGGTGTGATCTCATCGCAGCTGACTCGGTGTTGGTTGTTGCTCGTCAAAGTCTACATAAATCAAGGTTTTTAGCTTATGATAATGAATTAGTCACAGCTATTAATGAAATAGAGTTGGCATGTAAGCCTGTAAAAGATGCTGTCGATGCTGTCGAAGTCACAATTAATGACGCAGTTTCGCATTATGAGAAAGAAAGCCGAACACGCATTCGTTGTACAATATTTGTATCAGTCGAAAAGGCGCTTCAAGATGCGCGGGATAATATACTATCTGACGAAGAATTTGGTTTACAAGTTATGGCTTTGGATAGTGTGATAGCTGTATTCAAAGAAGCCGAAACCCAAATATGCCAAGCACGGATTCAATTGGATAAAAGGGTTAATTGTGATTCTTATGAAGTGGCAAGGAAAGGAATTGTCTCTATAGAAAATAAATGCCTTCAAGCTCAGTCTTGTGTTGAAAGCGCGCGTAGAGAATCTATAAAACAACAAAATCGGCTAATAGCAGAAATGGAAGATAGAATACAAAGATGCCTTGAAATTCGGCAAAAGTGGCGTGTTAAATACATTGATCCACAAGCAGAAACTATGGCTCGTATTTTGTCGACATTAGAGGAAAACCTTCACGGAATAGGCCTCGTTCCATCTGTACTTTTAGCTTCCAAACATGCCCAGAGGTATTTAAAAGAATCACAAATAAAACTTGCTGATGATGCAGAATGTGATACTTCTACAGAAGAGGCTTTATTGATGACATTGCAAAGCTTAGAAACGCTTACAAACAACGCCGTCAACTCGATCAAAACATTACAAAAAACATTGGATGAAGAAATGAGTAATTTGACAGATCAATATGAATCTCGTCGTCGACTGGATATAAATACAAGAGAAGAATTAAGGAAATCTGTATTGGATCCTGTATTGAATCAATTTCAGCATATTATAAAGACATACTCTATAGGAAGTGATGGTTCTTGGGTTGTGGCCCAACGTCTGCGAAAAAGCGAAATAATCTATATGATGGAAATGGTTCAGAGGCATAAACATCCTGTAGCCACACAGCAAGTAGAATTAGATGGCATCCCAAAGATGCGCATCTTTAGTCCTGCAGACGGCGATCCTGTTGAAATGCCACCGCTTCGGGCAGTACCTGCCGTAGCTCATGCAATGGTGCAAATAGAATCTGCATGCATGCATGCAGCCACTTGCATTGATGTTCCAGTGGATTTAACTAATATAGAAGCAACTTCCATACAATTGAAAGCTTGTAAAGAAATATGTGAACATGCAAAGAAACGTGTTCATCATTTAGAAGCATTTGTTGTTGGCTTAGATTTATCACAAGATATGGCTACCCTAAAACATCTACTGCATGCTATACGAATAAATGATTTTCTTGATATTCCTGGGTACAACAAAATGCAGTTAGGAGAGAAAGTGTTTGAATCAATTAATATTGCACAGACAAAGATGAAGGAAGCTATGATAAGTATCACTTCACCAATCGTTGCACCTAGAGAAATGGGGGGTCGTCGTAAGAATGCTTTGAATTCATTAGAAAGATCTATTTTGGAACAACAGAATCTTTGCAACGTTACAGCCCTTGCAAGACGCGCAACGCGAGAAGCAAAAGTAGTATTCAACAGACAGTGTGCTGCTCTACATGCTGCATTCCAAGCTCGGAAACTACGAGACATTGAAGGTCGAGCTACAATTAGACGAGAAAATACTGATACATTACAGGCACGTATTGATACATGGATGAAAACATGCCGGGAAGATGCTCATGGCCTTGAAGAAGTCCCTGTGGTTAAAGCTGAATTGGATAAAGGTCAAAGACAGTTAGACGAGTTACTCCATTTATTAAGCATTCCCGGGGATCTTACATCGGCAGAAAATATAGAAAACATGTTAAGTCTTAGGGTGCAACAGGCGGATGCATGTGTCGCTCAAATTGATTTCATGTGTCAGATTGCGGAGGTAGAACACCAACGTCTTCTATTCGAACATGGCAATACTGTATATGTCAATGAAACACAAAGAAAAACAATCAAATTTCTAATGAATAAAGTATCTCCAATGATTGAGAATGCTGCAATGAGCGGATACGATATACTCACATACACCGATGGTATTGATATTAAAAGTCATAATGAGAGGATTCAAGTCGCTTATGAATATTTAAGAGAAGCCAGACAAATTTTAGCAACTCCTGTTGATTTATTTAAACCTCGCGACGTTGCAACTGCTATAGATAATATGATTAAATTTACTGAACGCGCCGCAGCGATATCAGTATCAGTTGAAAAGGCATGTAAAAGTAGAGCAAATGAAATTAGAATTGCACTCAAGGAAAAAATAGATAATGAAGAGTACGTCGAGAAATCTATTATTGCTCTTCGAAGTTGGGAAAAACTAAACCAAGCGCGGAGTAATCTTACACGCAAGCTTCAACCTGCACGACAAAAACTCGATCAAGGTTTAATGATTCTTGAGGATGATCGTAGACTCGAAGGAATGCCCGTTATTTACGGAGGGAAATATGGTGGTAGATTTTTTCAACTACTCCCGGCTGTACTTGAAGCAGCTCGTAGAGCATCGACTGAAGTGCTTGCTGCACAAAAGGTTGTATCTCTTGAAAATGCAGTAGCAGGTGCATCTGTCGAGTTGCTGCAAAGTAACACCAGAGTTATTTCGCTAATTACAGAATATCATTCTCGTGTGAATGCAGCAAACGCAACTACTGATGAATTACTTAAATTAGTGAAAGAGGAGCCCCGAAGAATGCGCAAAGAACATAGAGCAAAGTTGCGAGCATTAAGAAAGCGAAAGCAAGAAGAGGCAGAATCTAAGCGTAAGGCTAAAATAGATGCAATGAAGTATGCTGCACGAGGCATCATATTTGGTCGTAGTATTGAGTCATTAATGGCAGATCGAGATACTCGTCGAAGTAATGCACGAATACAAAAAGAAACAAAAGAGCAACTTGAATACAGAGCCCATTTTTATGCATGGCTAGAGACATCTGATGCCAATGTGAAAATAAACGAAGAAATAAAAAAACAACGTTTATCAAGGCGTGGAACTTTGATCAAACAAGTTGAAAAGGACACAAAACTTTCGGATAGTGAAAGCGATGACGAGGAATATGTTTATAGAAGAAAGCAAGAATTACTTGATGTTGATGGAGATGGAAGAGTTTCCGTTGCCGAAGGCTTTGATGTAAACTGGGAACAGAATGAAAAATACTTCCATCGTCAATCACTTCTGAAAAAAAAAGAGAAAGTTACAAAAGAAGAAACTTTCCAAGATACTATTGCATTACTAAACTACTCGGAGACTGGAGAGCCTGCCTCTACACAAGAGTTATTAGAGAGGTATATTCGCATGAAACTTATTGACAATGGTGCCCCAATACAACTTCCTCGAGTGATTGATCTGAATGTGTTAACAAAATTTATAGATCCGTTTTCGCATGTGAAGGATATTTTACAAAACGATACAATTAAAAACGCATTTGCAGAAATTTCTCGTACTGAAGCGCGCAAAGCTGCGAGGTTAGCACTTGAAGCATCCATGTTATCAAAAGATTGTCAAATAATACCCAACGTAAGCTGCGACCCTTCAATGCTTGATACCCCTAGTAGATTAATACCAATGTTACCCGGAAAAATTCCCCTAAAACCAGAGCCTTCCCAAGATTTATCTAGTGATACTGATAGTGTAATTCACCCACGGCTTCAAACTCTCAATAGGTGGAAGTCATCTGGCGAAAAACGATGGGTCTTTTACCATGATCAGTGGAGATTCGCCGTAGTAGACAAAATATATATTGGACATATCGAAAAAGAACAACAAACAGTTGCGCTCAGTCAAGCTGCCGAACGCTGCTTGTTATCCTTATCCGCAATAAAGGGTAAATCTAAAAATGACAAGAAAGCAATGCTTAAATATGTGAAAGAATTTTCTAATATTTTTGACACGCCGTTGACTTCATCATGTCTCAGCATCGAATTAGTAAAGGAAATAAGCCGGGGAGAGGAAATAATTAGTTTTCTTTCTTCAAAGAATTTAAATCAAATACAGATGGAAGCTGCTGAAAGCGATCTCAAAGCATTATATAATTGTTCTTCGGCAACGACTGATGAAATTGCCAAGCAAAATGCGGATACATGCAAAATTTTACTGAAGTATGCTCCAACTACATCTGTAGATTGTATGATATACGAAGAGAAAGAAGGCGAAAGCAAAGCTTGGTTGAATTTCGAAGATTTACATATCCTTATTGATGAACCCATACAATATATAGAGGCATATAAACATCCATTTTATGCAAAATATTTTGAAATATTACCTTATCTTCAAAATGACGCAGCAGATAGAGTATACCCAGACCCTCAAAAAAGTATTCGGAACGAGTCAGCAGCTGCAGTGATAAAAATTGCTACTTCAAAGAGTAGTACTGGTTCAGGTGCGAATGCAGCAAAGTTGATAGCAAAAAATACACCAGGGGATGGCACATCAAAAAATATTAGTGATCAGGCGATGGAGTGGGCAGAAAAGAATATATCGAACGAAAACAAAAAAATGCAAATGCACAATATTATGGATGATCTCCATGTGATATCAATAGAAACGGATAGTTCAGAAGATTTCGAGAACGATATTGTGAAAAATAATCTGATCGACGATGACTTTGTGACCATCAATGATTTAGGAACTCCCAGTGACATTAAGCTTAATGATATTACATTTGCTGCAATAAATGATGCAGAAACTGTAGCCATCGAGGGTGGTGATATGTCTAGTATTGCTCAAAAAGCCTGGCAATCTGCATTAAAAATGAATGTTCGGTCAGAAACGGCTATATTAATTGCAGGTGTTGCTTTAGGCAAGTTAGTGAAAGTTTTACCTCGGCATTTAGTTTCATGGCTCACTGGTTCCTCTAATATTCACGAAGAGCACGAACGGGAGTCTTCTCTTTCTTGGTTGAGGACAGAAATCAAACAGAGAGGAATAACTGGGGGGGAATTGAAGAAACTAATGGATGATTCAAATGATAATATAGTTGATAGAGGCGAATTTGAACGTGGACTGCGAAAAGCAGGAATTATTTTTTCTGAAGACTCAAATCCTTTATACTCGTATGAGACTTTATACAAGTTATTTGATACTGATGGTGACGGTAGAATTACATGTCGAGAAATGATTGATGCAATGTGTGGAGAAAGGGGTCTCAATGCTGGAGCATCTTCATCAAGACAAGTCTTTTTGCAGATTGATCATGCATGTGCAACACACAGGTTATTCATTCGCAGGTGGAAAAAATTTAAACTGAATAAAAGTGAAATGAAAACAAATGATGATAACAAAGATGAAATAAAAACAAATGATGATAATAAAGATGAAATGAAAACAAATGATGATAATAAAGATGAAACGAAAACAAATGATGATAAAAAAGATGAAACGAAAACTAATGACAATAATAAAGAAACGGAAATTAAAGATAGCATCATTAATGATTAGTCTATTTATAAACGAATAAAATTTACATAATAAAACTGATAAAATTTTACTCCTATAACATTAACAAGTATTTCATGCTATTGATTTTAATATCTATTTGATATTTATCTACAATACTCGTTTCATATTTTAATGTCGATTTGATATTTATCTACAATAATCGTTTCATATACGTACGATGAAATATATTTCAAAACACAAAATCGTTAGGTACAAAATTTAGTATGAAATTTTGTTTTAAAATTCATGATGAAAACGTACTCTTCAAGTGGCCGTTTTAAACGTAAAATAGGAAATATGAAACAACACCAAATAAACAAATACAAAGGATTCATATAGGATTTTTGAACAACTACATATTTGGTTTCAATTTTACCCAATAGCTGAGACATTATTTTCTTGGTGTTACAAGGATGTAAACAAAAGAATGGAATCCCAGTAACTGGGTGCTCCTCCTCTGAAGTTACACTCCATGAACTTACCGTAGTTTTGTATGAATCAGGTATAAAACTCAGCAAAACGTCGTGGCTAACAGGCTCACCAGTCGAAATATATGCACGGAAATACATTATTGGAACTTTATATGTATGACTGTATAAGATGTTGAATTCATATAGTAAATATGCTTTTCTATATTTATCTGTTGTATTTTCGAGTGACTGAGGCTTTATACTAGAAGAGTCGCTCAGTTCTTGAACATCTTCAACTTCTGTTATCTCCTCAATTATATTTAATATTTCCGTTTCTGAAGAAGGCTCTTCTAGATTTTTACTATATGAAGCTTCTGACGTATAATCTACACCGAAAGGAAAAATCTTTTCTTTGCGAAGGTAAGTAATAGTTGGGTGTAGTTTACTCGCTTTGGCTGTGATTAGCTCCCAGCCATATAAATCATGGGTACCCGCATCTGTCGTTGTGGAAGGAAATGTACACGCCAAATAAGAAGCTTGTTGAATGAAGGCCTCTTCAGTGAGTGCTCCAAAATCGGCGTTGTTTTCCATAAACCAATCTAGCGGGATTCTGGGACGAAGTTACATTAATAAAAGTGTAAAGGTTGGTTCCAAGGGTGGTTAATGATGAGTTAATGATAGTCATTGTGTTTGCGTTGGTTGGTTTTTGGCCAACTTGGCCATTTTGAATGACGCGTGTCACGGCCAGTTCGACTCCTCCGACTCCTTAAGGCTCCCGGATACTCGAAATCACGAAAATATCAAAAAAAAATTCAATTTGCCATTTTTGGCGGTTTCACTAGTTAATCACTAGTAAAACACGGGAAATTTTTGACCTCTTTTTAGTCTCTTGTTGGCTCAATATAGAGCCTTCTATGGAGACTGCTATCACACACAGTGTCATACAAACAACTACACCCTCTACAAAGATGCCTTTAGCAAAACTTTTAAAGCCTAATTTTCTTACCTTCCATTTTTTTCATGACTTTTGGTAAATTGGCTTGTCCAAACCCAAGTCAATTCTAGACATTCTCATGCCAAGCTTGTTTCAAACCTTGAAAAGTTGATTGAAAACTAATATCATCCCTAATCGACAAGGTATATACACCATTATTGCATGTAGTTTCAGAAAATACTAACTTTAAAAGGCCAACTCTACTATTTCATGGCGAATTTCCCCACTGTAAAACACTCAAAATGAAGGCAAAATCTAGTTTTTCAATTCACTTCCTGAATTTTCTGGGCTTCAATTTAGCACTTGGATCTAAAAGAGGCAT